>ML808243.1:71329-111104 GCA_009831015.1 Picea engelmannii
ATATAATAAATGTAAGAGGACTTCTTAGAAGGTTCTACTTCTAGAAGATTCCTCCTCTAGAATGTTCTTAGGTGATGGTAGCACTATATAAAGGGGTTCAAGCAATGTAATGAGACATGAAGAGAAGTATTGTATTATGGAGCAGTACCTCAATAGGAGGATGCCCCCTCAAAGAGGCAAGTGAACAGGAGAGGATCCCTTCCATAATGGGATCCATTGTATGGTGTTGCCCTACCTCAAGGGTTTGATATAATAAAGTTGTGTTTTTCTATATTGTTCTTTTATATCTGTTGTGGTGCTTTTGTATTCAGCTATTCAGATTTTTAACAAGTGGTATCAGAGCACTTTCCTTGGCCGGAGTTGTGGGCAACTACTTTTTATTTTTGTAGATATTTTTTAAAAACCTGACCTCTCTAGCTACCTTACAAATTGCAAGATACAAGAACCCATATCCGTGTCCACTGCATAGATAGGATGATTGGATGGATTCTTCTCATCACTGATCACATATGCCAGCTGTGATTCTCTGTAAATTCTTCTGTTTACTCATCCGAAAACAGGGATAGTAGCGTAGGAGAGATCCATTTGGAGAGTTCCACCCAATCTCTTCATCCATGACCTTGATAGAAGACATCCGAATTTTGGAGGTATGTCAGCCACCACTATGTCCATCACCATCGTCTTCATTGATGCTTGGGTCAAGGTTACATCCAGGTCCTTGATCATCCCAAGGCATTTGACTTTCCGAGAGTCAAAGGAGAAAAGGTCATGATAAGACTTGGTGATCTCCAACCCAAGCTCATCCATGACAGCTTTGGGCATCAAGTTGTGTGAAGCACCGGAGTCCAATAAACAATTGTGCAGCGTTTTTTCATGAATATTTAACGAGATGTAGAAGGGAGGACAACTTTCATCCCTGTCTTCTACCATTTGACCCAGAGTGATGGTAGGTTTGTCATCATAAATGTTGAGGATATCAGCACATTAAGATACTGACTGAGGATCTAAAGTTTTGAGGATATCTCTTTTAAACATCTCATTTTTCATCTGCTCAGCAAGAGGAATTGGAATCTTGATCTTTTGTAATTCAGCTTCGAAATTAAAAGAATAAGGAGCTTTATCAGCAGTTTTATCAGAAATTTTTACCTGACTTGAAGAGGCTTCCTGATACTTCTGTTGTTCGACCGGAGGCTTCCTTTTTGTAGTTTGCTGACTAATAGGAGAAGCAATCTTATTGGGAGGGGCTGGTGCTTTCTCCTTCGAAGACTTTGCTCGCTGATCTTCTGATGAATGGTCTTTTTGTTTGACAGGAGTAGTAGTCTCTGCAAGAGAAGCTGATGCATCTGCTTCATCAGCCTTAGACTTAGATCGAAGGTTGTATCTATTCTTATCCTCTGCTGTAAAGATGCCATCACCAAGGAGATCATCTTCTGCTTCTTCAGTCATTAATGATTGCTCATAATCTTGTTGTGTGAGATAAGATGTCCCTGTCTCATCTCCAACACAATGAATGTCTCCTTCACCATCATCTTGGCCTTCGCCATTGTCTTCGTCCATGACTACATTCTGCAGAGGGACTTTTATCCTCTGATCCTCATTAGAATTCCTATCTCTTTGCAAAATCTGAGTTTGTGGATTGTTTCTTCTATAGGGAAAGGCATTTGGATTTAGAGGGGAAAAAGTATTTGACTCTTTTGCTTTTGCTGGTGGCTGGTTTTGGACTTTTATCTTTGACATTTATGATTTTAGGCTATCCAACATTTTAGCCATTTTTTCCATTTGACTGTTAGAAGAAGAAGAAGAATCGACATCAAATTTCTTCTTTTCAGCCCTCCCTTTGAGCTTCTGAGAGGCTGTGATGTTTGATTCAACTTCAAGAGAAGCATCTTGCATTAAAGCAAGTGTGGCTGACCATCTTTCTCTAAGGATAAGACAAAACTATGCATCAAAGGCCGCGGAAAACCTGATTTTTGCTGATGCATCACTTGGTTTGATCTCTGCAGGGATCTTACCAAACATCTTGTTGAATCTTTTAATAAAGTCTGAGACCGATTCTCCATGTCCTCTCTTCAGATTTCCAAATTCTGTAATGTAATACAACAGGTCTCTTCTCTCTCCCCAATGCTTCAAGAATGCTACATCCAGTTGTTCAATGCCAGTGATAGAATTGGCTGGCAACTCCTTGAACCATTTCTGAGCTTGGCCATCCAGGCTCTGGACGAAGACTCTAGTCCACACATCCTCCTCAGAGATATTTATGTTTTCTGCATAAGCATAAAATGACTCAATGTGTTCTTCCGCTGTGTATTCCCCTGCTCCTGTAAACTTCGGCATGTATTTCTGGTAATCACCAGTTGGCATGGCAGATAGGGGGTTTGGCAAGACAAGAGGGGCATATCTGTTTGCTAAGATTTGTTCCATTCTTTTCATAGGGGAAGCCATGACGACCTTGGTGGTAGACGCAGATGATGATCTTGTAGGAGACAATGGAGGGGATAGGTAATTCGGAGGAGATGATGGAGGAGATAAATTACCTAAGTTGGAAATGAATGACTGTCTCACTTCACTCTCAACAACAGTTTCAGAAGTTGATGGGAAATATGAGTCTTTATAAAATTGGCTGAGCAATGAAGCTAAGTTTTCTTCACCCTTAGAGGATAAATCTTGGAGAATTTCCTCAAGGACAGGTAGATTGGTATAAGTGTGCAGAACACCCTTTGAAGGTTTACTAGGTGATGAATTAAAAGAAGATGAAGAGGAATGTTCTTTTGGATGAGATGAAATTTCAATCTCAAGGGCAGAATCAGTGATCTTGGATGAAAAAGATGGTTCTTCTACCCTAACAACTTGAGATGAACTTTTTATTTCTTTGGAATTTTGAATTTCAGCAGGGGTTTCAAAAGACTTTTCAGATATAGAAATATAAGAATCAATTGGAATACCTGAATCAATTGCAGCTGCAGATCTGGAGGCCTGTCTGTGCAATGCTTTTCCCTTACTGATGATTTTTTCTGGATCAGGAACTGATGTTATCAATGGGCCTTCTGGGTTTTCCTTGGTGTGAGCTCTTTTGGGAGCCACTTCGTCAATGGAGTCGCCAGATAGAAAATGTACAACCAAGTGATGTCCAGGCTTTGTCTATCATCAAAGCTGGATCTATGTCGTCTGCCAAGGAAGTTGAGCTTCGATCTCCTCTCCCCGGCAACGGTGCCAATTTGTTATCACTCCAAGAAACCCTCTGTGGTTGCAGACCAGAGGTGCTTGGTAACTTAAGAAATGAATGTTTTTTGTATTTTGTTAATGTGGATCAATGGGACAACTCAATATAGCTTATGGCATTCAAACATGAAAATGATAAACAAATAGACAGTGCTCTCAAAGATTGATTAATCAGCAGATAGCTTTAAAGTGGGTGAAGAAAATATTGTAACTAAACCAGTACAATGTAGGGTCTAAGAGACAATCAAAAGACTTATTATCAGGCTATGATCTAAACAATGGGATAACAGCCATTCAAAGCTTGACAACACAGATAATAATGCAGAAGAAAGATGGAAAGATGACAATCAAAATTGAAACGAACCTGTGATCTGTATTAACATAAAAAAGTGTGAGTACAATAGCCAATTACTCTATCCAAAATCGAACCCTAGGTTCATGTCCTTTTCTAATATTTATAAGATTACAAAAACAATTCTTTGATCCTAAAAACATGGATCAGATCAACTAAAAATAGAAAGTAAAATCTGTTGCAAGATATGTGGAATATTTCCTCAAAAAGAGGTCAATCCCTGATTTTCCTCTGTTGACTGTTGATGATGTGTAGATAGCCTTCCAAGGCTAAAAGACTATTCTCCCATGGAGGCCAAGTCGAGTTGGCTGATGTGGCAAAATAACCTGCTTTTTTAATTCAAATGAAATTGCCCATATACCTTTGAAATCATTTTTTCTTCATCGTATATCAAAAATGACTGCTGAACTGAGTGAGATAATTCATGAGACATGCATTGGAAAAGGTTTCAAACCTTTTCATATCAAAAATCCCCGACCTGTGCAAAAACTTATTCGAATTTTGGATACACAGACTTTCGGTGGTTGACTAGAACAGTTCCTGGGTGAGTTATCCACCGAAAGTGCATATTTCGGTGGTTAATGAGCACAGTGGGGCTAGCCTAAACCACCGAATTTTTCACTTTGAAGACCTTTCAAAATTGCAAAAATGGCTCTTCTGAAACTTCTTTTAACACTCATGCTTTCTGAGATACTGTAGTCTTTATTCGAGAAGACCTTCGAATCTTTGTTGACTGTGTAGGAGAATCTGTTACATCTATTATGGTTGTGGCCGGATTAGCCAAAGTGTCTAACCCGGTTTGTTCCTCCTCTGGAGATTCCAACTTCTTTAGCCTAAGCCTCAGAGCCCTGAGTTGCCTATATAATTTCATATTCTCCCTTATCAACTCTCCGTTTCTCCCTTTGATTGAATTGTGTTTTTCTTTGAGAGTTTCATTCTCTTTGAATAGTTCAGCAACCTTCTCTGTTAGATCTGTGTTTTCCTTTTTGATTACTCTCTCAAGTACTTCCATTTCATAAATTTCTCGCAAAAACTTATTAATTTTCCTGGTCTTAACTTTCTGAGGCTTGCTAGACGAAGCTTCTGCTTTCGGTTGCCTATGTGTTTCTGAAGGCTTTGATGGAGGTGTGTTTATCTTTAGTTTGGCATCATGTTTGGTCTACAAGGTATCCTGTGCCTTTGCTATCTCTTGCTCTGAATCGGATTCACTGTATGGCAGATTGAGAGGGTTTTTTCCCAAGATAGGGTTTCTATCCTCAAACTTTAATTTCTTCCTGATTTCTCCCTGTTTGCTGGATGATGTTTTTACATAATCCCTGGGCATTGAAATCCCTTTTCTCCTCCTGCGACTACTCTTGGGAGTAGAATAATTTCTGCTTCTAGATTTCTTTACTTTTATCTCTGGAGTTCTTTCGGTCTCAAACTCATTCCAGAACAGGAAGAAACTCCATTTTATTTTCTTCCTATACAGAGCCTCTTTGACAAGGAGGGTAATAAACCCCTGATGAGATATTCTACTTGCAACTTTAGTGGGCTGAGCCTTTACCTATTTTGCCATTTTAATCAGGGTCTTATGAAAGAAATAGGGTATGTTTAAGTGTTCCCTGCCTGTGAAGTGATTTAACAATTTAAAATGATAGTACATCACTCTGTTATAATGTCCTTCACAGGTAATGTATACCAGAATCGCCTTCAGAAGGGTCTGCCATTTTATCTCCAGGTAGGACATGGGAATGTCTTTTTTCCATGTCAGAGTTTTATTTACTGGCAACAGATAGGACCAGAACTCAACATTTGAAGGTGAAGAAGTTTTGAACCAGCAAACCCCTGTCCTAGGCAACCCTGTGTATTCGACGATAGATGCTTCATCTATAAAGAACTCCTCCTTGCCTATTCTAGCAACCCTTCCATCGTATGAGAGGGAAAATGCTTCATCAACTTGTTGGTGGAAGACTGTCAATTTCTCGCAATATGAGAAAACTCCAACCTGTTTAAAACATTCTGCAACCTCTGGATGCTCCTCAAAATACCACATGCCATCTACTTCGGATCTTAATGCAGGAGTGACTTTTGACATGACTGAATGTAATATGTATCTGAAACTGTAGGCAACAGGGTGTTTGGGAAGCAGCGGTTCTAGAAACTAGGGATATAGTTGATGTAATTTATGAACAACTATGAAATAGTTTGACAGG
Organism: Picea engelmannii; assembly: GCA_009831015.1. Lineage (NCBI taxonomy): Eukaryota > Viridiplantae > Streptophyta > Pinopsida > Pinales > Pinaceae > Picea > Picea engelmannii. The sequence continues at coordinate 77,096 of ML808243.1, forward strand.
GCATAGGATTTATAAATGCGCTAGAATATCGACCCACATTTAAATGACAGCCTGACAGGGAAAGCCAAAACTTCAACTTTTGGGGGGCAAATGTATTTATGAAATTTTGACAGGAAAAACTTACAGACTTACCCGATAACCCAATCCGATTTCCTTGACTCGAAATGCTGGTTGAACTCGGAGACACCATGCCAATCGTTCGAGAAAGAGGGACCAAGATTTGAAAATCACAATTTGCTGGAAAAAATCGCGTGTTGATAGTTATCTTCAGCGATTTTCAGGCTCCATTATAACACTTTGAGTTTTAAAATGAACAAATGACCTGTTAATAATGATGAATGTATCTGCCACTGGGAAGGAGGGAAGCTTCGTGCAACCGTATCTGTCTATCACCGCTCAGCGCAGATTTGGAAATGATTATTGCAGTGGATAATACGCAGGTGTTTAGAACCTTTCGGTTGAACCCCACGAATGAGCATCACCTCCCACAATGCGAGCTTTCGGCGGTTTGAACTTCTCATCATTGCAATGAATTTTGACATCTGGCTCGTGTGAAAGCACGAGCCTTCTTTTTGCCCGTTCAAACCTTTTCAGTGGTTGCTTGCCTTTCGAATTGACCACTTATCTGATGAAACTGAATACTTTCGGTGGTTAATGAGCACGCTGGGGGCTCACCCAAACCACCGAAACCCGTTGTTTTTCCAATTTCTTGACCGAACCAAAACCAAGAATTTTCTTCAATTATAAAAAACACAAAAGTAGCTTAAGTATGCGACCAATAGCCAGGATATCCTCTACAAAGTTCAACCGAAAGAACGGTTTCACTTTGGGAGTTAACAGTACATATTGATGAGTCATAGTTGATGATTAGTTGACTCAGGATTGGTACATACTTGGTACATGGTTGGATGCACTTGTTTATGGTACAAGTTGATTATAGGTTGGTGCATGGTTGATGCACTTGTTTATGGTACAGGTTGATTACAGGTTGAGGTACATGTTGATGCATGCTTGATCCATGGTTCAGATTTATTGGTACAGGTTTACAATGGTATATCTCATAGTGATAGTGTGACAGTGGTTCCATCATTCTACTTCTACTTCAAGGTGGAAGGACGAGGCAAGGACATGTGGTTGTAGCCACCTTCCGGTTGTAGCCGGAGAACATTAGGGGTTGTAGCCTCCTTCTAGTTGTAGCCATAGAATTGGGGAGTTGGAGCTTCCCTTAGGTTGTAGCCTGAGAAACTAGGGGGTTGGAGCCTCCTTCCAGTTACAGCTAGAAAACAAGGGAAGTTAGTGCTTCCAATGAATGTAATTCTTCAAGACATATAAGAAAAAACATTATGTGGTTTTCTCCCGATTTGGGTTTCCACGTAAAACACTGGTGTACTGTGTATGTGTGTGATTGTTTATTTTTTACTTCTCATTATTGGATAATAATTCTACATTGATATAACATTTGAAGAAAAAGGATTATAATTATGTTATTACTTATTCACCCCCCCTCTCAGTAATCCAACAATATACTCCTATCATGTTCTACTATTTCTCCAAGTAGGCTGCAATTTTAAGGGTTCAATATCCACCAACCCCTCCTCTTGCAACATCTTGCTGAAGAAAGGTTGTAAAGGATATACTCTAGTATGTTTTCCCCATACCTCTCTGAATGAGGTAGTAAATTTGAGGTCGCCCCCCAATATTAGATTTTGATCATTGAAAATACCATCCTTCTTGATAGTATCCCAAAAGATCTCTTTGTCAGTATAAGGACCATAGAAGTTGATCACTTTCAAAATTTTGTCAAGGTCTTTTACACGTCCCTCTAGTAGTATCCATGCATAAATCAAGTAAGAGAAAAAATATTCTATACTTGGATTCCATGCTGAGAGAATCCCACCAGAGAGACCTATGGAATCGACTCCACAAAAATTCCAGTGTGGAAGCAATTTAACAAAAAAATCCCTTTCTTTTGTCACCCCTACCATAGTTTCCTGTATAAGCAATAGATCCAGTTTCACTAAGTCTAATAGTCTTTTTAGGGCTAGGTAGTTGGAGCTTCCCCCCACTCCTCTCACATTTAAAGTGACCATAATCATTTTTTTACTCTTTCGAGGGATTTTTGTGCCCTAAGCGCCCTCAGACCATCAACCACTGTGCAACAATTAGAGTCTTCAGTCTTCTTCTCGTTCACTAACCTCCTAGCACTTCTAGTCTTTAATGCAGAAAACTCATTTTCAAGACCTCCATGTACTTCCCCTTTTGTCAACGAGTCTTTTTCCCCCATCTTGTGTGAAGTGGAATTCAAAGGGGTCACCTCTTTACTCATTTTACCCATTGGCTTTTTTAAAAACTCCCCTCCATCATAAATTGACAATGTTATTCTACTGAGGATCTCTTTGTAAGATGGAACGTGATCATCAATGGCTTCTTCTATCCCCAACAATACAATTGGTTGATCCCTTTCTCCACTACTCTGTTCTCCCGAACTTATAATATCCCATGAACACTTATGGAGACTCCCCTTCCCCTACTCCACTACACCAACAGATGGCCCAACATGAAGAAAGTGACATAAATTTGTACAATCCAAGCTCACGGGATCCCCTACCTGAGCTTCAAACCCTACATTTTTAGTTAAGTTATCTAGAAATAGGTAGTTTAAAGTCTCAGTAGGTTCTGATCCACTTTGTGGTTCAATCCCCAAAACATCATATTCCAAACTCCCTTTAGTAAGGAGCCCTACTGAAGATATGCTCCCCTCTCCCACCAGTCCTCCAATGATAACCGGTATCTTAGGCTCCCCCCCAAACCCCTGGCCTTTACACTTTCCTTCTCATCAAAATGAGTCACCTTCTGTTACACATGATTTTGGTCATCTTGGTGATGTATTAACAATGGTGTACTCAAGCTCCCAACAAGAACTTTCTCCTGAGAAAAGTGACATTTATCTCCTTCCAGAAAACATATTTTCAAAGTGAGTTCGCAAGATGAATATGTCCTAGGGTGCGAGAATGGCCCATTCACGCAGGCCACCTTCATCTAGGGTGTGAACTTCTCACAGGTTTCTCTATACATAGGGTGAAAACTTGTTTTTAAGCTTGGAAAAGAGAAGAAGTCTCGAGGGTTCTAGAAGGGAATCTTCTAGAAAATGAGTTGGCATTTGTATGGTTGTCATTTTACTGTCTTCTCTGATTTGGTGGGATCATTCTCATCCATGTAACCATCTCTCCCTCTCCTATATATTGAAAGGATTCTCATGGAAAAGGTCAAGCAAGATTAATTGAAGAATTGGTAAAGGAATTGTGTGAAAAACCCTGCTTGAACAGAAGCTTGGAGACTCTAGCAGGTCTATGAAGAGGAATTGTATCTTCTTCATGCAAGGACAGAGAAAGTGTGTGTGTTGGAACCAAGAGTCACCAAAAGGAATCTTTCGACATCAAGGAAACCAGGTTGTATCTTCTACTTTCAATTAATATGATACAATGAAATGTCCTTTTCCCATAAAGTCATTCTTACTTTATTGTGTAATTCCTTGATCATATGCATAAGTTGACGATTGAATATATTTTTCTATCTTCACTTTGGTTGGTTTGTGTTGTCTTGGTCTTGACCTCATGATATCACTGGAGAGAAGTAGGAGAAATAGAGACTTAAGGAAGTGATACAAAGGTATGTCACTTGTTCCTCATTACTAGCTAATTCAATGGTTGTAACTTAGGGAAAGAGTCATGTCCTGTCCTGTTTTGTTCTAGATCCAGGTGGATCTAGGGAGATCTATTAGTGTCCGCACCTATCGATTAGTCCGATAACAAAATTGGTGACTCCACTGGGGATGCAACCCATTTTTTAGTGGTTTTTGGTGTTTTTCCTTGGCCAATTTCTCTTGCCTTACCTTCCTTCATTTCTATCAATCTCTGAGTCTTCAGGAAACTCTAACAGACTCTCTAGGTCCAGAAGTCCCTTCAAATTTTTTGTCTCTTTCCAAAAATTTTCCTAGTTCCAAGCCTTCTCGCACTAAACCCCTTTGTGGCCTACGAGAACCCCTTGAGTTCGCACTCTGCCTTTCAGTCCAGTGAGAGATTCTCGCACTCTGCTTGAAGCTAGCCTGTGAGAATGCTCCATTCTCGCACTATACATTACTGATAGCCTGCGAATCCATTTTAAAAAAAATTGGAATTAAGGCTTTTGTATGCTCAGATGCCCAGATTTGTATAGGTTCCTGATAAGAACTTCTTAGGCCACTGGTTGATTTTTTCTTGACTTCGGATTTTATGCATGATCAGTCTTCAAAAATCAAAGGCTCTTCTTGTCCATCTTTTTTTCAACTCTCATCTCTTGACTTTTCTTAACAAGGATATAATCTTTGATCCTGGAATCTGAGTACTTGTTTGGTTAGGAGCCAGTGATCAGTTTGAAAGTTGGGATTGTTTGTCTTTCTCATTTTCTCATCACTTGGAAAATCATTGTTCTCACGCAATTGAAAAGACTAGTCTTGTCTGCTTGTCATTTTTGTCTTCATTGAAAGATTGGTTTGGGTTTTTTTGTGGCTTTTCATTAGTTATTGGTTTTCCTTGCTTTCACCACCATGGTGTGGTTCTTTTTGAAAAGTAAAAAACATTTTTCTTTTTAAAAGCATTTTCATTTTGAAAATATTGGAAATCAATTGTTGAAATAGAACAAATAGAGAATTGTCATTGTTACGTGATCCCGTTGAAGATTTAATTTTAAAGAAGATTGTATATCGTAGTTCAAGATTTTTCCGGAACACTTCTCTTTCCCTCCCGTACATAGGATTCATTGAACGAAAATTGATATCTTTAATTCCTATCTATGCATTGTTGGGTAAGAGTCTCACACAACATTAGTTTCATCTCCATTTCCTTGGAGTAACAAAATCCCTTAATAATATTGCGCAATTTTAAAATTTAACTAGTAACTCTTTTCTAGGACTCTATTACACCAACAATTAGCTAGGCTAGAGCTTTGGAATAGGAAGAGAGATACACTCTCCAAAGCACAAAAAACACAATAGCATCTTGTGTTAAGGAGTGTCAAATTCCATTTACAACATTTTGTCATGGGAATCCCTTCTCACACAGGGGTCAAACCCGAGGTCGCATTGATATTGATAGAGTTACTCACCCTGCTTTGTTGATATTGGTGTAGAGATTGCATGTATTACGGGGGTCACTTGGAGGTATACCCACAATGATGAGTGGAAGCCCCTCAAGATGATTTCAGGCTAGATACCCTGCCCTTGCATGTGGATTAGACTGTCGACTAACCCCCCAGGATTTATTGTTGTTAGTGGTAACCTTAGTGGCCTATATTCTTAGGATCTTACACAAGGTGACTATGAAGGGGCAAGTCTTCACAATACCTGGAATTGACATTGGCCAAACTCACTCGGGCTCCTTGAAGGGTATACCCACGATTATGTGTGGGAGCTTGCACCAAGGTGTAAGTTCGTTAAGCAGGTCGTCAACGTAAATTTTCCACCCTAGCCCAGCCCCTTCTGGTCTCGTTGTTGCAACGTTGGATTTCATCACCAACTAGTGACTTCGAAATTAGAAGGTCTTGTTTGCTTGGTATTGTTTCCTAGATTCTGTTTATTAGCACATGTTGTTTGTTTACCCAAGTTGAGCACAGGATTTTCTTCGTAAGTTTGTATCTCGTTCACAATAGACCATCCACGTCGTTCACATAGAATGCAAGGCTTACCTCTAGAAAATATTGAAGGTTCTCAACCCCTGCCTACAAGCTCACTAGAGGGCTCTCCTCAACAGAGTGAAGTCCAAGACGTCACCACTCCACAAGTGGAAAGAACTAACTCTCTAGAACAGTTCCGAATTACCAATTCTCGAGAGGACTTTTGACTTCACCCTAATTCTGAGAGATGTATTATGCGATTGAATTCTTCCAGAGACTTAGTTGTTTTGTCTTCTGGATCACCGAATGAACCTTTTCCAGGACCTGAGGGACAAGATCCTTTTTGTTCTACTGGCGTTTTTAGACAGGATCTCTTTGGTTCAGGAGAAGGTGTTGAAATCACAGTCTCACCTACGTTCCCCGAAACCTCTGACCCAGATGCAGTACCTTTTACTACTTCTTATTATTTTCTTGGTATAGAAGCTTCGCGAGCTGACCACATCTTAACCCTCCCTTTAGAAATGGTCCATTACACAGATACTATGAGTATTCACACCAGGATTACAACAGCTAGCCAAGCACCCATTGGCACACCGCTCTCGCCCAGTGTCACCTCGACGCGTCCACCTGGATACCGTGCGTTGAATGCTTCTATTCCTACTCCTACGCAAACCCCATCCGAAACTCCTAGTGGTCCCTCCTATTCTAGGCACTCTCCTCCCGGCTTCATTCCGACACTTCCTCAACCCCCTTTCAAAGGACCTTTTCCATCCTCTATCAGCGGCACTAATCCTAGTGGCACCATTCCGTCATTCACACCAAATTACTAGATTCCCGTTGGTGGACAATTTCACCAAGGAGGTTTGACTCAACCCCCCCTTGTAGGGAAAATTCCTATTGGAACAAAAATCCCAATTGGAACACAACCCCCAATTGGAACTCAGCCCCCGATTGGAGGAAAACCCCAACTGACCCCAACCTATGGACAAAACATACCTCCATCCTTGGACCAGTATTGAAATCATCTGATACAACATAATCCTCAATCGACTAGGAGGAAACAACTTCTAGCTACATCCATTATACCCCCTAGTATAGGCCAACCATATCCAGGTATGTCCAATCCTATTTGGGGATCGAATGCTCAAACTCATGTCCCAGTTCAAGGATACAATCCCATGAGCTACTTTCCTCCACAACAACCACCAAATCTGCCTGGGTCTTCGCATTATATGCGGAATGATTATGGTCCCACTAGTTTGCCGATGGGACTCCCTCCCCAAAGCCACCAGTACATGCATGTGAATCGACAGTTTCCCTTCTTGGCCACTTTGGACCTCCCAGATTTGTCAAGGATTTTAAATGATCCAATCTGTCACTCTCCCAATGGCCCGCTATACTAGCCAAGCTACCATATGACATCCCTAAATTCGATGGAAAAGCAGGAGAGGACCCGAACAATCACGTCATAACTTTTAACCTCTGGTGCTCATCCAACTCCTTGATGGATGAATTTATATGTCTATGTCTTTTTCAACGAACTCTCACAGGTTCTGCCGTGAAGTGCTATATAGAATTACCATGAGGTTTCTTCACCGACTTCAACACCCTAGCTATGGATTTCCTCACCCACTACCAGTTACCGATCCGTTATGAAACGGGGACTGAGATTTTGAGTTCTTTCATACAAAACAAAGCCACTCATATATCCGATCACATTCATGAGTGGCGACGGAGACGACGTCTCATCAAACTCGAACTTCCCGATCAGTTGCTAGCAGAGTGGTTCACAAAATCATTTTTGAATGACATCGGTCGTGACATCTCCATGGGTGGAGTTGTCACGAAAGAATAAGCCATAAGTCGTGCTCAATACCTTGACCTCGTTTACTCACAAATGGGTACTCTTTACGACTTACTCCCTGATGCACCTCATCCTTCCACTTCCGCCACTTCAACTACTCCAGTTGCTTCTCATGCAGTCGATGGTGTGATTGGCACTTTCCATGCCCAACCACATTCTGCCTCAAGAAACACCCACAAACCTGCTTCTTCTAATGTTCAAAATGCTCTATCTCCTACCCCTCCCACCGACAAGACTTCTGAGGTAAATGTTGTTCAATATACCCCAGCCAGTAAAAACAAATCCATAAAGGGAAAGGGTAAGAATAAGGAGGACAAAAATAATTCGCAAGCAGAGAGAACCAAAACTCCACCTGTTGACAATAGGGATAAGCGCAAACCTCGATACCCTTGTCTTATCTGTGGTGATGATCACTACACGAAGGATTGCCCATGACATGCTGAGGTTACTAAGTTTCTTCAAGGGGTCCCAAAACCACCCACTCCAACCATTTTGTCCCAACCCTTCCCTTCTCATCAACAATCCCAATTGGTCATTCATGACCAACCTTCCCCTTCCACTACATCCTATGTATTAATGTGCACTGGCAATTCAAAAAAGAATGACATCACACTTACCACTCGAGCCAAAGATTATTCTCCCTCTAAAGAGAAGATTGATGATATACCTCCTTCATTGGTCCAACCATCTCCTATGACTCCACCTACCAATGGTCCTCTTCATCTCGAACGACCGAGCCTTGACAAATTTCTTTTCCCCCCTCCAAAAGGCGTTGTTCATAAATCGAATTTCAATCCTCATGATCGCGCTGCCCAGAACTACAACATTGTTGAAAATCTGGCCCAAGCACCTTCCGCGATGTTAGCCCTTGAAGTCCTTCAAAGTTGTCCCACACAATAGAAGGCACTGTTGAAAGCTATTGGTGGAATCGACCCGATAGATATGAATTTAATAATTTTTTACTTGGAAGACCATATTCCAAGGTTACCCCCTCAACTCGCATTCTAGATCCAAGTGATTGTCTCCGAAAAAAACATTTGTAGAACCGTTATCGACGAGGGTACCTCGACGTGTGTCATGTCTGTTACCTATTGGAAAGCCATCAGCTCTCCCTCTTTGATTGAATCCCATAACATACTCAAAGCCTTCAATGACTTCGGTTTTAAGCCTTACGGTGTCCTTCCTTCGTTTCCAATCACGCTAGAAGGAAAAACGGTCCAAGTTGAAGTTGAAGTCTTTGATGCTCCTCTTGATTACAATCTTTTGCTTGGTTGTAGCTGGATCAATTCCATGCACGCAATTGTGTCAACTCTTTTTCATTTTGTACGTTTCCCACATCAAGTAAAGGTAATTACCATTGACCAATTATCCTTCTTTAACTCAGATACACGTACTGGCAACATATCGTTCATCGCCAAGACCCCACCGGGTTATGAGAACATCAATGTAGGTCTTCTCAAAGACTCTTCGTTAATGGGTACCCTCCCCATTCAACCACCCGATGTTCCACACTCGTTTTTCGCTTCAATCAACATGACCTCCACCTCGATTCATGGGACCCCTATGTCTCACGACCCATGGATGGTACCCGACCCCGGCGATCATCTTCGTTACGATGATGAAATGCCTTTGAGTCCAGTCGAATCCGCCTATCAGACCATTCAATCGGCAACCCCTTCTATCCCCTCTCTTGGTGATTTATCTCCAGCTCCTTTCCGCGTCATTTTTCCCATGGACGAGATGATTATGTATGTCATGTAAGACACCCCTTGGAACGATGGACATCACCGTTCCATCCTCTTCCTGGAACAACACACCATTGAGAGCTACCAACGGATCTCGACCCCGTCGACCATTGTTGTCATTTCAACCATTCCCAAGTCCACACACGATGTGTTTTTCGAAGGGAACTTAAGAAATATCTCACCCACTATTCCCCTCGACATATCCATCAAACCTGAAATTGTCGAAAATGTGCATATCAGAGCTTTGTGTTCCACTGATGAAATCGTCACCTACAAATCGCTTTTCAAATAATTTTGTGATGTCTTCGCCTGGAACTATGAAGAAATGTTGGGTATCAACCCCGACATTGTGATACATGAAATTAAGACATACCTAGATGCTAAACTCGTTCGGCAAGGCCTTCGTCTAGTTCACCAACATAAAGAGGCTACTATCAAGATCGAAGTCGAGAAACTTCTCAAAGCTAACTTTATTTACCCAGTGGCCCTCACTGACTAGGTTTCCAATCTTGTCCCGATCGACAAGAAACAAGGCACAATTTGTGTATGTGTTGATTATAGGTATATTAACAAAGTTTGTCCTAAAGACAACTTTCCTACCCCCTTCATCGATCAGATTGTCAACGATTGCGCCGAAAGTGAAATCTTCTCTCTGATGGATGGTTTCTATGGATATAATCAAATCAATATTGTTCCCAAGGATCAACACAAAACCACTTTCATTTGTCCTTGGGGCACTTTCACCTATCAGAAACTTCCTTTCAGTCTAAAGAACGTTGGCGCAACTTTTCAACATGCTATGTCTTATGCCTTCCATGATATCAAGCACATCGTGAAACCATATCTTGATGACTTACCCACTCATTCCATGCACTGAGTCGATCATCCAATCCACCTCCGAGTCATTTTCATCTGCTATCGGTTTTACCATATATGCTTGAATCCTCACAAATGTGTTTTTTGCGTGGAATCCGGTCGACTTCTAGGATTTATTGTTTCACATCAAGGGATAAGGGTAGATCCTTTAAAGGTCGAGACGATTCTCAATCTCCCTCCTCCTTCTACACTTCACCAGTTACAAAGTTTGCAAGGGAAAGCAAACTTTCTTCGTCGTTTCATCCCGAACTACGCCGAGATAACTCTTGGATTTAAGCGACTACTCAAAAAGGGGTCTGAGTTCATATGGGATAACATCGCAAACAAAGCCTTTGAAGCTTTGAAACTGTCCCTGACACGTGCTCTTCTTCTCTTCCCCCTAGATTACAGTCGCGATTATTTCCTCTACCTCGCAGCCTGGGATTACACCATCTCTATGGTTCTCGTCCAAGAGGATGATTATCATGACGAACATGTTATCTATTACTTGATTCGAAGTCTAACACCTACCAAAACCAAGTATTTACATGTCAAAAAACTGGCCTTGGCAGCAGCCCAAGCAGTTCAATGTTTCCGGCACTATATCCTCTCTCGCAAGACTACGGTAATTTCTAACTGCAACCCTATGCAACACATTCTCACACGTCAATTTCTAGGGGGAAAATACTCCAAATGGATCGTGATACTCTAGGATTTTGACTTGGAATTTGAACGAGCTAAGTCCAAGAAGTCCTTAGTGTTTTCCGAGTTGATATGCAACTTTCCCTACTCTGAAATGGAAAATGTAGCAGCCGATTCATTACTTGATGAATCCATTTTCCTAATTAGTTCTGATGATATTTGGTATGGCGATATCATCATATATCTCCAAACCCATACTTTCTAGCCCAATTTGTCCAGTACTAACCGGCGTCGAATAAGCTACCAAGCAAATCAATATATTATCCTCGGGGATACTCTTTATCGCCGTGGGATTGACTCAGTTTTTCGGCGCTACCTCACATTCGACAAAGTTGAGAAAGCCTTAAATGACTGTCATTCTGGAGCCTGTGGTGGTCATATTTCCAGGTATGCTACTGCCCAGAAGATCTTACGAGCAGGGTATTTTTGGCCTTCTTTATTTAACGATTGCATAATCGTCATCCAAAAATGCCATGCTTGCTAGACCTATAATCATAAGATACAATCATATCCTTCTCCTCTTCACCCTGTGGTCTCCGTTGGTCCCTTTGCGAAATGGGGTATCGATTTCATGACATGTCACCCCCACTCGGTCGGGGGGCATGGATACATTATTGTAGCCATAGATTATTTTACGAAATGGGTTGAGGTGATGCTGACATTTGACAATGCCGAAAATACCGCAACATTATTCATTTTCAATCACATCATAGCTCATTTTGGTGTTCCTCGGGCTATCGTCACTAATCACGGTAGCCACTTTAGAAACTTCATGATGTCCAAACTCATTGAAAAGTTGGGTCTTCGCCATGAAAACTCAATGCCCTATTACCCACAAGCCAACGGCCAAGTCGAAGCGATTAATAAAGTTCTCATGACCATGCTTTGACGAATGATAGGGATTCAAAAAACAAGTTGGCACACAATGTTGTTTTCATCATTGTGGGCTTATCGGACGTCTGTTAAGTCCGCTACTGGGTTTACACCTTTCTGGTTAGTCTATGGTCTAGAAGCCATCCTCTCGATTGAATGTGAGATACCCTCCTTAAAACTAGTTGTCGAACTCCTACCAAACACTTCCACAGAGGAAGAACGTCTGTTGTATCTCATGCGATTAGATGAAACTCGAAGAAACGATACCCTAGTCATAGAAGCCCAAAAGAAATGTGTCAAGGCCCAATATGATAAACATGTCAAGCCTCGTGTTTTCTCCGAAGGAGATCTGGTTCTCCTCTACGAACAAGATCAAGATATGCTAGGAGATGGAAAATTCGAAGCCATGTGGTGAGGTCCTTATATCATAGACGAGTTTTGGAGAAAGGAGCCTACGAGTTAGTATATTACGACGGTATCCCTTTGAGTGAACCCAGAAATGGGTTGTACTTAAAGAAGTACTATGCATAAGATCACCTATGCACGAGTACTTGTATTTTATTATATCATACTTCTTGTGTGTTACTGTAGTTTTCTTTCTTCGTTATCTGGTCTCTTCCCTTATGTTACGTTGTGTTTGGTTTCCAGATGTCAAAGTCTTCGCTACCCCACATTGGCTTCACTGATGGTGCTAGCCGTAGTACTTAGAACCTTGCTTCTACTGTGTGGGAAATTTACACCCCTACAAACGAACTTATCACTCTATGAGGTGTGTGCCTCGGCCGTGCGACCAACAATATTGCAGAGTATAGTGTCGTTATCGAATTGTTGATTGATGCTATCTCGCTCGGTATCCGTCACTTGGTTGTATGACTCGATTCGCAGCTCGTAGTACTACAGTTAAGTAATGTCTATGCTATTCGAAGTCCTACTTTGTTAAGGGTATATTTTCGAATTCGCCTCTTAGAACGTTATTTTGATTATATTGAGTATCAACATATTCCTAGACATCTAAATACGTTAACTGATGCATTAGCTAACTATGTATTAGACAGACATTTGGGTCATTTATAAATCAATCACATCACAAGTATCACACAACACAAGATAAGTCGGTAGAATCCGTATGTATATATAACGATAAAAAAGTTTTTTACAAAAAAGTTATGTTCAAGGACCAAAATTTCAAAATCTGAAGCTCATAGCTTCTACAAAGTAATGTCATGGATGACATTCACGGTAACACACGACTACCAGGGAAACCCTATGAAGCAGTCGGCCAACAGACTCTAGCACGCCTGTTAGCGTCAGAAGTGACTCCTCGATTGCTTGCAGGAGAAGAGCTCGACGCCCATCAGTTTATGTCACGGTTTGTGTATGGAAGAGGTGATCGAATGGAAGTAAACTCGGACGATATTGTTTTGACTCCGAAACTAGGCTAGGCATGCATGGGTAGGTGAGGTCTTGGACATACTTCAGATAGTGAGTTGTAGTAAGGGTGAGTAGGGGGAAGACTTGTATCAGAGAGATGCAAAGGTCTGTTTTCAACATCAGGTTTCTAGCAGACTGTAGGAGAATGCATTTAAACGCGAGATCTTCTTACATTCAAACGAAAAAAACTAGGGAATACAATAGTGTCACAATAAAACCTCTATCATAACGCAACTGCAATAATTCATGTGAAACAGTCAATCATGAACTCCCTCAATATGAGATGAAAACTAGATAAAACAGGGAAACTTTCTTTCATAAAACAAGAAATCTTACATACAGATGCATAACCAAAAACTAGAGCGTCTATTAAAACATTACAATCGGGAGCTTCACTCTACCATCGATACTTACAAAATAAAAAAACTGAGCCTATATACTCAGGAAAATTCGCCTAACAGAGGCGTGCCCAGTTACCCAGGGCTTGGTGTCTTTTCAGTCAAATTCGTAATGAAATCCTTCTTCACGCGCCACCTTAATTGCGCATGGCTCCTATAAGGAGGGTAGCTGAGCCATTAAGTGTCGAGCTAGTGTGTGCAGACTTCTCTGTCTCTTCAAATACTTTGACATGGATTCTTTGGAAAAAATGGTACACAGGACCTCTTTGAGCAGACCGCTTGCCAGACCCTCCATATCTCACACTTAATGAATGAAGGGAGGTCTCAACCACCCGTTCATGCCTTCATTTACTCCAAGCGAGACACAGGATTGAGATCGGATCTGATGGCGCCTGGAGGTCGCAATGATCTCCTCTGTAACTGAACTCGGTGCCTTTGGCCCCTCTTGCACAGCTCTGTTTGTCTCCCAAGTGACCACGGGCTATGACCCTGTGCTTACTCCCAAAGGTGTTTTCGGCGTTCGAGGATATGAAGGGGTTGATCCATGCTTCTTGAAATCATTATGAGAGAAACGCCGAGATGGCTTAATCTGGCGCCATGCATACTTCAAATCTGACGGTCCTAAATTCACCCGACGCTACTGTGGGCCCCAGGTCCTAGACGCTCTCGTCACTTCGCACATCGAGGATATGAGGGAGATGCTTCTTGTGCTTCAAAATTGCGATGGGCAAGAAGGCGGGGAGCCTAATCACGCACCAGGTGTCCCCTTTAGATGGATGGCTGAGACTGCTCCTCGATATGGTGGGCCCGCCTTTGGGTGCTTTCGGCGCTTCGGGGTTCATGGATAGGAAGGAGCAGGTCTTCCTGCTGTGAAATCGCGATGAGAAAAAGGCTGGGAGGACCCAATCGTGCACCACGAGTTCATCCAGGATGAATGGCTAAGATCACTATCGGTGCTTTGGGGCCCGTCTTGTCGAATGATAAACATTAGCACCCCTCCTTTAGGTATACTCCTTTGTGACTAGGCACCAAAACCATGAGCCTAGTTCTGGGCGCTTTCGACGTTTCAGGATTCGAGGTTTCGAGAGGTGAAATGACGAGGAGCGCTTACCCTTCAAACTCCCGAATGTCGACGTGACACGGATGTACGCCGCGCGTCCTTTAGATGAACAGCCCAGATAACATTCGTTCTTATAAAGGGGGCTACCCCCATTCATAGGCTCGCTTGATGTGACCTGGTGCTAGGACCATGGGCTTGGCTCCAAAGGTGCTTTCGGCATTTCACTGATCGGCAATTTCAGCTGTAAAGAATGGGAGGCTCCTTGTCTCCCGAAATTGCGATCCCCAAAATGCCGACTGACTGCCACCTGTATCAACTGGATCGGACGACCTAGATTTGCCTTGAACTATTGGCGCTATGCTTCGTGCTAAATCCCAGACAACTCGGCAACCCTAAAATCCTGATGACCATCGATTCGATTTGCAGTTGAATCTCGGCGGCTGACAACCAACACTTCGCCCTCTCACTTGACTTGTGATCGGAAAAGAGACTCTCTCGCTTTGCGTTGGGGTGCTTCTAGCGTAACCTACAGACCTAGGTGTATTTAAGCCCCAAGACAAATAGAGCCGCTAACATTAGGCTCCATGGGGGATAGAGTCGTCCCTGTGATTCCCTAAGAACTCATTCTGCAGTTTCAGTGCCTTGCTATTGGGCTATGGAGTCTTTTACTAAGCCAAAAATATACAAACAGAAAATGAATAAAGAACTAAAGGATAATATTTACAAACAAAGGAGCCATCTAAGGCTCAAATAAAACATTTCTTTAGAAAATTCCCATTTACTGGGCTGTTGAAAACCTCTTCGCCCTCCAGATCGTGCAACTGGTATGTGTTGTTTGAGAAGACCTCAGAGATTCTAAAGGGGCCGATCCAGAGGGCATCAAACTTGCTATGTTTTCCCTTTTGTTGATGACTATGAGTGGTGTCCCTCACCCATTCCTTGATCTATTGTACTTCTACTATCTGATGAATCCTTCTGATCATATGATCCGTCTCTCCTTCATAATCTTGAAATAACTTCACCATAGGTAAGGCGAGTTGAGTGGGAAAAACTGCCTCTACTCCGTAAACTAGCTGAAAAGGCGAGGTTCCCATGGATTTCTTCGTTGTCACTCGATCAACCCATAAAGAAAATTTCAACTTCGACTCCCAAGCCCTTTTGTTGTCCTCCAATAGTCTTTTGATGATCCTTATCAGGCCCTTGTTGGAGGATTCTGCTAAACCATTTCCCTGGGGATAGTAGGGGGTGGAGTGAATTAGCGAGATTTGGAACTTCTCACAGAACTTAATGAGAGGCTCAGATTTGAAAGAAGCAACATTATCAGTTACAATCCTGCTGGGACAGCCAAATTTGGCTATGATATCCTCCAGGAGGCTGATAATTACTTTGTGGGATGTACTTCTGGTAGGGACAACTTCTATCCACTTGGTGAAATAATCTGTTGCAGTCAGGATCCATCTATGTTGGCCACTTGAGGGAGGATGAATTTCCCCAATAAAGTCTAGCCCCCACTATTGAAAAGGTGTTGAAGCTATCACAGGCTTCAGTGGTAGTGGCCCAAGCTGTTGTTTCCCTGAGAACTTTTGGCATTTGATGCAGGCCCTAATTTCTCTACTGACATCAACGAATAAAGTGGGCCATTAATACCCATCCATGAGGATTTTGTGAGCTGTGGTCTTCCAGAAATGATGCCCCTGACAAAGGCCTCTATGTAAATCAAACATAACTTTCTGGGCTTCTAGTGGGTTCAGACATCTCAGCAACACTCCTAGAGGGTCTCTCCAGTATAAAACTTTCCCAATGAGGCAATATCTGACTTCCTTGAGCTTCAAAGATCTTGCCTTACTTTTACACATTCCATCTAGGGGCTTCAACTCCCCCAGAAAGTACAAAATGTCACGATACCAAGCACACTCTGCCAGCAATATGCCTTCCTGAGAGCGTTGACTGGGCAACTCAACTTACTGAATTCGTGAGCAGGTATTGATGAAACTAATTCCCAAGGCTTCGTAATTGGATTCAGCCAGTAGTTTGGCTAAACCTTGCCCCCTAACCAACTTGGTGGTCTTTATCTCCAAGTCAAATTCCATGATTCTAGCGATCCATCTGCCTCTTCTCCCATCTATATCAGGCTGTATAAGGATGTCCTTCATAGAAGTCGAAGGAACATATGCGGTTGCCCTTGAGTGCAGGACATAGACTCTGAAAGATTTGAGAGATTTCACTAAGGAATAGGCCTGTTTCTCCATGATTTCATACCTGATCTTTGCATCTCTTAATGCCCTGCTGAAGAAGGCAATGGGTTGCTCTCACCCTTCCTTATTTTTCTGCAACAAGACCACTGCTACTGTATCAAAAGAAGCAAAAGAGAAAATTAGGAACTCTTTGGAATAGTCAGGACTGATCGGCACAGGTGCCTCAGCCAATGCCCTTTTTATTTGGATAAAATATTCCCTGGGTTCAACAGTCCATTTTACTTCATTTCCTTTCTTGAGCATGGCTATGATATGTTTCACCAACTCAGAAAAATTTGAGACGAATCTCCTCAAGAAATTGATCTTTCCCAAAAAGGCTTGAACTTCCTTCTTGGATCTAGGAAGTGACAGGGTTTGAATCGCCTCTACCCTGCTAGGATCAATTCTCACTCCCTCTGCTGATACTATATGGCCTAATAACTTCCCCTCCTTCATAGCAAACAAAGATTTCTTGGGGTTTATGGATAGGCAAAACCTCCGGCACTTCAGGAAAACTTTCCTCAAGTGGCAGTGGTGCTCCTTGTATGACATAGAGAAGACCATGATTTCATATAGATAGATTACCACAAACTGGTCCTTCTCCCTGATAAAGGCTATGTCCATAGCTCCCTGGAACGTTGCTCCCACATTCATCAATCCAAAAGGAATTTTGGCATACATGAATGTACCCCAAGGAGTGGTGAAGGTTTTTTTTTCTCTATCCTCAGGCATGACTGATATCTGATTATAATGAAAAAAACCATCAATCATGGATATCCTAGAGGCACCCATTACCCTTTGCAATATGTGTTCCATGTTGGGCAGGGGATGATTGTCTTTCCTTAAGATCTTGTTCAAGTTCTTGAAATCAACATAGAGTCTGATTTCTCCACTTTTCTTCCTTACTGGGACCAAATTGGCCACCCATTTAGAATATCTCAAGGGGACAATGATTTGGGCGTCTAACAATTTCTTCACTTCTTTCTCCGTGATAGGTAGCAACATGGGATTTATCTGTCTCAGCTTCTGTCTGAACGGTTTAGCCTCTTCCTTTAGTGGGATCTTTTTCTCAATGGCAGATGTGTCATAAGTCTTGAGGTCTTCGTATGTCCATGCAAACACATCAGCAAACTCTTTTAGCAACTCAATATATTCAGCCTTCTGTTCTCTAGTCAAACTGCTTGATAATTTGACAAACCTGGTCTCCTCCTGTGTGCCAATGTTGCATTCGGTTGTATCAACATCTTCATTTGAAACCTTACCCTTTACGGCCACATCATTCCCATCGAACAGTCTTTCCAAGGGGAATAATCCTCTCGGAATGTGATTGTTGGGCAGCTGAATAATCTGGTGATTAGCAATTTTATTTAAAAACACCTCAGGGTAAGGGTTACCTTCCGGGTTGGGATCCTGATCAATGTGCAATGCAGAAAATTCATCAACAGATTGGAGAAATTTTTCAATCTCCAGATCGTCTTCGAATACCTTCCAATGCTTGACATTGTCTGGTACAGAGGGCCTATATCGCATTTCAACATCATATTTGACCATCGATGATAGAGGAACTTTGATAAAACTAGCTGAGACAGCTAAAGAATCGGCTGAAGTATTCTCCCCTCTTGGAATAAAAGAAATGTTAAAGGCCAAGAAGAAACTATCAATCAGGTCCCATACTTCATTTCTGTAATTCTTGAGTCGGGGATTATTAGCACGATAAGCATTTATGACTTGCTGGATAATTAACTCAGCGTTTCCAAATATAGCTATTTCTTTAATCCCCATTTCCTTTGCGGCCCTCATATCTAGAACAAGATCTTCATACTCCACCACATTGTTGGTGGTTTCAAATTCTAGCTTGTATGATAGGGCTATGGCCTCTTGACAAGGTGATATGAAAACCACCCCAGCACCAGCACCTTCGCTAGAAGAAGCTATGTCGAAAAACATCTTCCACATGGAAGGGGTTGGAGGGGGAATCAGATAATCAAGACTAGGCTACTTTCTGACTTGGAAAGGGTCTTCGAGAGCATCAGTGAGCTACAATAAATTAGACCCTAGGTCGGTGTCAAGTGAAAAGACGGGGTGATTGGTGGGATTTGCTTCATCACTAACAATGTAGGCCAACTGAGCTTCTCTATATAACCTCCTTTGTTCCCCTACAAAGACTGGAATGGTGGAATATGTGAGATCCATCTGTAATGTTCCCCAAAGCTTCTTAATCCAAGATCTAGACAAAAACATACCAAATTTGGGTGGAACGTCAGCTACCACAATATCCATGACCACACTCTTCATGGGCAGCTGAAACAAAGAAACCACCAGGTCTTTGATGACTCCTAGACACTTCACTCTTCTCAAATCGAAAGAGTACAAATCATGATAAGTTTTTTTCACCTCTAGTCCCAATTCTTCCATAACTATTTTGGGCATAAGGTTATGGGAAGCCCCTGAATCCATGAGGCAATTATGCAGCACTTTATCATGTATATTCAGGGATGTGTATAAGGGAGGGGATGAATCATCTCTATTTTCTACCATGGGCCCTAGGACAACTGTTGGATTTTCATCTTGGATATTTATTGAGTCAGTGGAAGGCTGGGGGAGCTTAGATTGTAGCAGCTTGGAGAGGGACCTTTTGAAATCTTCGTTTTTAACTAGTTTCGATAGGGGTACATGGATTCTAATCTTCTGAATTTCATGCTCAAAATTGAAGGAAGGAATAGGCTTAGGAGTTTCCCTTACCTTAGTGACAGGTTCCTTGGCTGCTGGTGAAGCATTCTGAGTTTTCTTTTCTTTAGTAGTGATTGTTGCAGCTTTAGTAGACCTTTCTGTTATGAGGGGTTGATCTTGGCTGTCAAAGTCTCCCTCTTTGTTTCTTGACCTGAGGTTGTATCTGTTAGAGGCGTGACCGACCCTTTCTCCCTTACCTAACTCATGGATTTGAACGTTCATCAGGGATTTCTCATATGCAGACTGAGTCAAATGAGGAAAAGGAGAAGCTTCTTCAACACAATGAATTTTGGGGTCGAACTCGTCTATCTCCTCCCCTCCCTCATGAGTAACCAAGTTATTTTGGAGAGGGGTTTGAATCCTTTGATCTTCTCTCTCTTTTTCCCTTTGTTCCCTTGGGAAGGCCTACGATCCATTGTTATCAGGTCTCCTAAAACCTCTACCATCAACATTCTGGGGATTTCTATACATGGGCTTCCCTTCTAACTCCCACCTATCCATTCTAGCAGAAAGTGACTTTAGTATTCTATTTGTCTCATCTATCTAAAGGTGCAGGGGAGAGGAGATGGATGAGGAATCTTCAGGCCTCTACCTAGATATGTTTCTACCAACAGTGTTCTTGAGTCGGTCAACAACCAATATATTAGATTCTACCTCCACGGTTGCATCTTGCATATGGGCCAGAGTAGTGGCTCTTCTTTCCCTGAGAAGGAGGCATAAATCAGGATCAAAAGCACTAGCATAAGTGATCTTTGCAGAGGCTTATGAGGGTTTGATCTCAGTAGGGATGTTATTGTACATTTTATTGAATCTCTTGGAAAAGTCGGAGACAAACTCTCCTTCTTTTCTCTTCAAAGACCCAAAATTTGTCATGTAATATATGAAGTCTTTTTTCTCTCCCCAATGTCTCAAAAAGGAATTATCTAAAGCTTCTATCCCATCAATAGATCTAGGAGGCAGGTCTTTGAACCATTTTCTAGCCTCACCTTGAAGGCTATGGACAAAAATCCTCATCCATACGTCTACATGCATGATGACATTATCATCTGTGAAACAGTAAAAGGCTTCTAGGTGTTGTTCTGCAGTTATGTCCCCGTCACCTGTAAACTTGGGCAGCTTCTTGAGGTAACCATCTACTGGGAGGGTGTTGAGAGGTTGCGATAGCACGAGGGGAGCATACCTAGTGGCTATAATGGCCTCCATTCTGGTCATCGGGGGATTTGCTCCTGCCATAGGGATATTGTGTGGAGGAGAACTCGGAGGAGAAGGAGCTCGAAAAGGGGATACTGGGGATGAGCTTCTAAGGGGAGTGGGAAAAAATAGGGGATTTAGGGAGAAGGCTAGCGAGCTTAAGTCGGCTGATGTTTCCCTCTGCACAGAAATGACAATAGTAACAAGAGGAGGAGCGGTAAATCCAGGAGTGGGGAAATCTTCTATGATCCTGGGTCTACGCCAAGGTGTAGCTTCAGGAGAAATGGGAGTGACGAGGATTTCTCCCTCTAATCCCAGACCAGGGGGGGAAACCTCAACAGGAACACTCCCGAAATTCAGGAAACGGGAAACTTCAGAAAGCGGTCTGCCAAAAAACGAAGGAAGAGAAAATGAAGTTCTTATAGAAGGGGATGGCAGATTACCTGATTCAGTGGCAGAAGCTTTTCCTTCAGAGGCCTTTCCTTTCCCGAGAACCACCTCCGGATCAGTTTCTGGTGTAGCTAGAGGCAGCTATGGATGGGATTGCATGTGTCTGCCTCTGAAAGCCACAATTGACATGACAGGTTCACCACAGTGGAGTTGTCACAATGGATTCACCAAGTGCACGGTAGAAATATTCAAGGGCTCTGATGCCTGATGCACCTTCAGAATCAGAAGCTCAATGTCCTTTAGTCCCAGGGAAGATTTTCAACTTCGTCCCTGGCAACAGTGCCAGAAATGTTAGCATCAGAAGTCACTCCTGGATTTCTTGCAAGAGCAGAGCCCGACGCCCATCAGTTTATGTCACGGTTTGTGTATGGAAGAGGTGATCGAATGGAAGTAAACTCAAACAATATTGTTTTGACTCCAAAACTAGGCCAGGCATGCATGGGTAGGTGAGGTCTTGGACATACTTCATATAGTGAGTTGTAGTAAGGGTGAGTAGGGGGAAGACTTGTATCAGAGAGATGCAAAGGTCTGTTGTCAACATCAGGTTTCTAGCAGAATGTAGGAGAATGCATTTAAACGCAAGATCTTCTTACATTCAAACGCAGAAAACCAGGGAATACAATAGTGTCACAATAAAACCTTTATCATAACGCAACTACAATAATTCATGTGAATCAGTCAATCATGAACTCCCTCAGTATGAGATGAAAACTAGATAAAACAGGGAAACTGTCTTTCATAAAACAAGAAATCTTACATACAAATGCATAACCAAAAACTAGAGCGTATGTTAAAACATTACAATCGGGAGCTTCGCTCTACCATCGATACTTAAAAAATAAAAAAACTGAGCCTATATACTCAGGAAAATTCGCTTAACGGAGGTGTGCCCAGTCACCCAGGCCTCGGTGTCTTTTTAGTCAAATTCGTACTGAAATCCTTCTTCACATGCCACCTTAACTGCGCATGGCTCCTGTAAGGAGAGTAGCTGAGCCATTAAGTGTCGAGCTAGCATGTGCAGACTTCTCTGTCTCTTCGAAGACTTCGACATGGCTTCTTTGGAAAAAATGGTACACAGGATCCCTTATAGCATACCGCTTGCCAGACCCTCCATATCTCATACTTAATGAATGAAGGGAGGTCTCAACCACCCGTTCATGCCTTCATTTAATCCAAGCGAGACACATGATTGAGATCGGATCTGATGGCGCCTAGAGGTCGCGATGATCTCCTCTGTAACTAAACTCGGTGCCTTTGGCCCCTCTTGCACAACTCTCTTTGTCTCCCAAGTGACCACGGGCTATGACCCTGTGCTTACTCCCAAAGGTGTTTTCGGCATTCGCAGATATGAAAGGGCTGATCCATGCTTCTTGAAATCGCGATGAGTGAAACACTGAGACAGCTTAATCTGGCGCCATGCGTCCTTCAAATCTAATGGTCATAAATTCACCCGACGTTACTGCAAGCCCCAGGTCCTAGACGCTCTCGTCACTTTGCGCATCGGGGATATGAAGGAACTGCTTCTTGCGCTTCGAAATCGTGATGGGAGAGAAGGTGGGGAGCCTATTCACGCACCAGGTGTCCCCTTTAGATGGACGGCTGAGACTACTCCTCGATATGGTGGGCCCGCCTTTCGGTGCTTTCGGCGCTTCGGGGTTCGTGGATAGGAAGGAGCAAGTCTTCCTACTGTGAAATCGCGATGAGCGAAAGGCCGGGAGGACCTAATCGCGCACCACGTGTTCATCCAGGATGAATGGCTAAGATCACTCTCGACGCTTTGGGGCCCGTCTTCTCAAATGATAAACATTAGTGCCCCTCCTTTAGGTCTACTCCTTTGTGACCAGGCGCCAAAATCATGAGCCTAGTTCAGGGCGCTTTTGGCATTTCGGGATTCGAGGTTTCGAAAGGTGAAATGACGAGGAGCACTTACCCCTTGAACTCCCGAATGCTGACGTGACACGGATGTGTGCCGCACATCCTTCGGATGAACGACCCAGATATCATTCATTCTTATAAAGGGGGCTACCCCCATTCATAGGCTTGCTTGATGTGACCTGGTGCTAGGACCGTGGGCTTGGCTCCAAAGGTGCTTTCGACGTTTCGTTGATCGGAAATTTCAGCTGTAAATAATGGGGGGCTCCTTGTCTCCTGAAACAATGATCCCTGAAATGTTGATTGACTACCACCTGTCTCAACTGGATCGGACGACCCATATTTTTCTTGAACTATTGGCACTATGCTTCATGCTAAATCCCGAACAACTCGGCAGCCTTGAAATCCGGATGACCTTCGATTCGCTTTGCAGTTGAATCTCAGTGGATGACAACCAACACTTCGCCCACTCGCTTGACTTGTGATCGAAAAAGAGACTCTCCTACTTTGCGCTAGGGCGCTTCCCGCGTAACCTGCAGACCTGGGTGTATTTGATCCCTAAGACAAATAATGTCGCTAACAACGCCCACTGAATGACATTGATAACGTCGCGGGACCTCTCCAATAGGCATGTCTGGAATGTCTGCAGTCAAACCCTCTAAGTTTTGTTCCACTGCCTCATAATCTTCAGCATCCCATCGTGGCACTAGAGACACCTCTCCTCATCGCTGAATAGGAGAAGTACCCGTAGGTCGATAAGGCCCCACGTCTGTGTCATCAAAGAAGAATATTTGTAATGGACAAACATAAAAACATTTTCATATGATAAAATTTACAAAAAATAGTTAAAAAGTAAAAAATGTGTACTTCTTACCGAGATCTCCCCACTGAGTGCCCTCGGGTAGGGCCAAGTTTGGATCCCCTCAGAAGTCCAACCCAGCATAGGCATAATCATCGACCATCAGCATCTGTGGTCGCAACCAGTCAAAGAAGGAATCATTGTATTTGATGATTGGTCCAACTACATGTCAGGCCATGAGGTTACACCACCTCAGCAACCTATGATCCTCTGGAGCTGGTAAACCCCCCTCAACCTGCAACCTTAGCAAGGGAACCCTCTCAAGAAAGAAGGAAACCAACAATGACCCGTACCTGAATTTCTTTAGGTCGCCTTTCCTGCATTTAGTCAACTGCCTCTTCACACTACGAAGGACTGCGTCTGACCAGTTAAAGACCCGAGGCTCAGTACACTCTATGGCATACTGAAAGTAGCTCTGGAGAGCCATGTGTGGAGCAGCGCTCCCATCCATACGAGCAATGGTGAAAAAAATAGTGCAAAGGGTCAAATCCTGGACCCCCCAAATGGCTACTTTCCCTTTGCTTCTTTCCACCTCTGGAACATAGTATTGACGACAATATTCACTCATAGGAAGCCCACCACTTCGGCTACCAGTCAAGCTAGCGTGGTACCCATGTCGTGAAAGTCCCGTCAGGAAATAAATTTCCTCGATATCCAAGGACAATGTGTGGACCCCTACATGGAATACTTGTTGGTCCACATCCCACATATGAACAAGGTAATCCAATAGCCTGACTTGGGCCCTCATACCCAGGATCCGAAAGAATTTCAGGAGACCACAGTCTCGCAAAGAGGAAACAATGCCTGGGTTATTCCCAACAATAGAATCATCTTCTTCATGCTCTCTTTCACACCATTCCAGAACCATGGTGACAGCGAAATGCCTGCACAAAAACCATAAGAAGAAGGTCAACAACTCTCTTCAAGACTTGGTATATTTTTCATTGAGAAAACATTAAAGAAATTTTTCACTTTGCAGTTCTCGCTGGTGCCCCTTTGGCACAGTGCGAGGTTCTCACAGGTGCTTTTGGGGCCACCTGTGAGAATCATGCATTCTCGTAGGTCCTGTGTGGCTAGCCTGCAAGAATGCCTGAGCGCAAATTTGAGCCCTAAAACAAGCTCAAAAACTTGAAATTTACCAATGAAAATAAAAAATTGAACCATGAAAAGATAGAAGAAAAGGAGCTTACCTCACTGCCAGAGACGGTTCGCCAAATGGTTTTTTATACCTTCCACAATCGAGCACCGAAATTCAAGGGCAAAAGAGGGTTTTTTGGCTAAAATCTTGGCAAAGTTACAATGACTATGGTAAAAAGAAATTTTACCCACTTATATTTACTTTTTACCATTTTGGTTGGTTTTTATAATTGTTTTATTTATCAAACCTAATGTCTAATACCCCTATGAGTGCGACATTTTGCAGACATGATGACTTCGATGTCCATACGCAGGGATACATATACTTTTTCCCTTTTTCATCGCATGTTTGAATTGTTTTTTATGGTTTTTGGCACAAAACCTCGAGCTTGGTCTTTGTCCGTTCTCATCCTCAAAAATACATGAGAACATAATCGAGCACACTTTTATCACTTTTTTGGGCTCAACAAGTTTATACGAAAAGGGAACCCCATGGAGTCCTCTTTAAGCTCTTTTCAGACTCTCTAAACATGAAAAGATTGCTGAGCGACCTTGCTATTTTCACGCTCGTTAAATTATTTGAAGAAAGCGTCTGTTGGGCAATAATTTATCTCTTTTTCGGTCTCATCAGACTATTTTACGAAAAAAGAACTGAGAGAGTTCTCTTTTGAGTGTTTTTCCAGACTCTATAATCATGAAAAACCTTTGAGTTTTCTGTCTTTAGACTCATTAAACAAACATCGAAAGACCCGTAATGGGACCGAACCACTCATTCCTAGGGTTCGTTAAACATACTCCGAGGGATTCGTCTGAAGGATGAGCTTACATCAACAAGCATATGTTATCCTCCTCAAGCTTGCATAAAAATAAAGAGGTACTCGTCAGAAATGGTGCAGGAAAATTTGGGAAAGGGATGTGTTTTTGTATTCATATTATTGGCAGTAAGTGTTGCTCTTGAACATGACACCCCCTTATTCATTATTTGAAGCCGGTTTGGGAAATCCATTTGTCTCTCATTCGATTTGCTACAAAGTCATATCCTGAGTCGTCTCTGAGTCAGTGCTGCCAAATCGTTGGTCATGTCATTCATATGTTCAAGAGAAGTCCATCTAAAACCTCTATTAAGTTGGCCATTTGCAGTTGTCCATTCTCTCCGTGTTGGCCTTCCCTGTGTCCAGTTCAACTTACATCATACTCTATTCCGCCTTCAAAATCTGTTACTCATTTCATGTCATTGATGGGGGATACATCAAGGCCCTCCTGTGACGAGTTTTGTTCCGTCGAATCCAGCTCATTATCCGGAAACAAGACTTAGAAATTATTTGGTACCTTGGAACCTGCATGCCTCAATGGCAGGTTTCCTCACTTTCGACAGTGGGTTTTCATCATTGACCCCTGATCGAGAGATTTTGTTGAATGTTCGACCTCAACTCATTTATTCACATTCGGTGGATTGTACTAGTGTACCTTGGGAGTCATTGACATTAATGGTGATTTCTCTCGCACTTGTTAACGGTTTCATCAATGACTGGTAATCAAGTGGTTTCTACCATGTTCGACTTCATCACATGTAATCACATGGTTAGATTCATACTTTCAGCTGACGGGATTGAAGACCCTAGGTGTCATCTCTTTGATCCAGGCTGCGATGGAATATGTATGATTTGTTGACACATAGATCCACTTTGTATGTCTCATGGCTATGTCGTCTTAATTTGAATCTTCTCGCATGGATCCATAGTGTATTCTTGGTGGCTATGCGATATTTTGATGGCATGGATCCACGGTGTATGATTGGTGGCCATGACCTTTGTTTATGATGTCATTTGTCTGTGATCTGAGTATGGGAATGCCTACCTCGGAACTAGTATGATATTTTGCAGATGCTTGGTTGTTTGCAGGTTTCCAATTAGGTGTGCTTCTGGTTTCCGACACACACACGCAGTTCACAAAGTATTTCGGCTATCACTGATTCTGACCTCATACTTTGGGGGGCATTCTGTTACACATGATTTTGGTCATATTGGTGATGTATTAACAATGGTGTACTCAGGCTCCCAACAAGAACTTTTTCCTAAGAAAAGTGGCGTTTATCTCCTTCCAAAAAACATATTTTCAAAGTGAGTTCAAAGGCTGAATATGTCCTAGGGTGCGAGAATGACCCATTCTCACAGGCCATCTTCATCTAGGGTGTGAACTTCTCGCAGGTTTCTCTATACACAGGGTGCAAACTTGTTTTTAAGCTTGGAAAAGAGAAGAAGTCTCGAGGGTTCTAGAAGTGAATCTTCTAGAAAATGAGTTGGCATTCGTATGGTTGTCATTTTAATGGATTCTTTGATTTGGTGGGATCATTCTCATCCATGTAACCATCTCAACCTCTCCTATATATTGAAAGAATTCTCATGGAAAAGGTCAAGAAAGATTAATTGAAGAATTGGTAAAGGAATTGTGTGAAGAACCCTTCTTGAACAGAAGCTTGGAGACTCTAGTAGGTCTATTAAGAGGAATTGGATCTTCTTCATGCAAGGACAGAGAAAGTGTGTGTGTTGGAACCAAGATTCACTGAAAGGAAGCTTGCGACATCAAGGCGATCAGGTTGTATCTTCTACTTTCAATTAATATGATACAGCGGCATGTCCTTTTTCCATAAAGTCATTCTTACTTTATTGTGTAATTCCTTGATCATATCCATAAGTTGACGATTGAATATATTTTGCTATCTTCACTTTGGTTGGTTTGTGTTGTCTTTGTCTTGACCTCACGAGAGCACCAGAGCGAAGCGGGAGCAATAGAGACTTAAGGAAGCGATACAAAGGTATGCCACTTGTTCCTCATTACTAGCTAATTCAATGGTTGTAACTTAGGGAAAGAGTCATGTCCTGTCTTGTTTTGTTCTAGATCCAGGTGGATCTAGGGAGATCTATTAGTGTCTGCACCTACCAATTAGTCCGATAACACCTTCCCCCCTGACACTAAACTCACAGCTGTCATTAAACCCATTTCCCTCCTTGTGACCATCCTCCCTTCAAGGCATATAGACTACGAGTCTACCTCACTACCCTTCAAAATCGGTTTCATAGAGACTGCACTTACATGTGTTATGCCTGCCCCCATACCCTCTAAGGATACACTGGCTCTAGTGTGGGACTTCATCCCTATCATATTAATGTGAGTCTCCTTCCCCCCCGACTCTAAACTCTTAGCTTTCAATAAATATATCTCCCTCGTTGTGACCATCCTCTCTTCGGAGCATGTGGACTACGAGTCTACCTCACTGTCCCTAAAAAATGGCAGCAATGAGACCGCACTATTAGGTGATATACCCACCCCCATACCCTCTAAGGATACTCCATCTATAGTTTGTGGATTCATCCCTAGATTAATAATGCCTTCACTTAAACTGGCAGAAGGAGAAAAATTAACAAAACGTAGTAATAGTTTGTCTTACCCGCAGGTGTATCGCTTTCCAAAGTCAAAGTAAGATTGTGCTCAAACCAGTCAAAAAGATTTTCCGCAAGTGTATCTCTTTCCAATGCCGAGAAGGTATTGTGCTCCAGGCAGTTAACAACAAACTTCTCCGTATCTACAGTGCCACCTTCGCCAGGATCCGCCTTACCATCAACAACCACATCTAATCTCTGCCCCCAACATTGATGCCGTAAATGTCCTATCCTCTTGCAATCAGAGCACCTAAAAGGTACCCCCAAGAAGTACAAATGATGTAACACCACCATCCCTCGCCACTCTAGTTCTATTTCTGCCGGCAGGCCCGCATGCAAATCCACCTCCACCGGAATTTTACCCATGCGTCTATCAGATCCAGACAATAGCTTTGGATCTGTTCTTAAAAACTTTCCTATCGCATCACCTGTCACCTTTAACACTTCCAGATTCCACAAGAAGAGCGGCCATCCAGGAAAAAGAACCCAAAGGTGTCTAAAATGGATAGATTCTTTCTCTGGGTTAAAAGCGCAATGTCACTTCTTAGTCATAAGACTTCCTCCCTTGACCAACCACACCTTCTTAAGAATTCGCTCCGCGTCCTCCATGGTTTTAAAAACAAAGAAGTACCACCCTTTGATCAATATAAACACAACGGGAATATAACCCAACTCAGGGAACCAGGTATCCTTCACCCATCTATGAATTTCCTGAGCCCCCATAGACCTGTAGCTGAATGTACTAACTATCCCGCGCGCATAGAGTAGTTGAATCTCCTTCATCCCAACGTCTTTGCCAAGTGTGACCCTTGGATTTTCCTTTTTAGCTTTCCAATCCTTTGATGAGGTCTTATTTAGACACTCCCATCCATCTATGTCCACCGCGCTAGCTCTGATCACCACCTTCCTCCTAGCTTCCTCCACCACTTTGTGGAGGTCCTCTTCCTCCCTTAGCGTCCTCTACACTTCCCTATACCTTCCCTTAACATGATTGGTATGTATTCCCCCTCCTACAACAAATGGTTATGTTGGATTGTTGTCATCTAGGAGCTTCCCTCCATTTCCTCCCGCATACTCCCTGCTAGCTTGAATTTCTGCCAAAACCTTTGGTGTGATGGCTAAGTGAACTATATCCGACGATCCTCTCCACACCTCACCCTTTTCGAGACTAACAAATACTGCAGACTTTACTCCATCGTCCGGGAGTCCCTCCACTACAACGCCATCTGTCCTTTTCGAAAAGCGTTCCTCCTCTCCCACCCTGTATGGACCTCCCCTTACATCATCATGTATTCTTGCCTGCCTGTACCTTTGTAGATCAGCCTTGTAGACTTTGTCTGATTGTAGGATTCCTCCTTGACTCCAACACTTATCCTCTGCCAACTGATCAAGAAGTATTGCCACCTCACCATCCATCCTAGCCCTAGTAGCAGTACCTACTCTAGAGTATTTAAAGCCCTAGTCTAAAACTGTCATATTCGAGCTAACACCTCCACTAGGTAGTAGAATAGGCCATTATACTCGTGGATCTTAACCAGGAGTATGCCCAAGCACCCTAATCATGGTGGCCGCCTCATTCAAAACCCAACATTAAAATAATCAATTATCGTAACAAACAAAGTGACAACCAATTATAAATTCCTAGATTAGAAAAAAACAAAAAAAGTGATTTTTTAAAGATTAAAAATTACGAATTCCCTATATTAGAAAAAACAAAGAAAGTGATTTTTTAAAGATTAAAAACAATATTAATACATCTTGAAAACAAACACAGCATAATGTCATATAATCTAATTTTATTTATAAAATATAAAGGATTTAATTACTTAAATATAGCCAAATGTACCTCGGAAAGTATGTATTATGTTTTTAAATGGTAATACAAATGAATACGTTATGGTATTATATAATATAATATTATTCATAAAATATAAATAATTTGATTACTTAAATATAGCGAAGTGTGCCTAGTAAAGTATGAATTATGTTGTGAAATAGTAATATGGTATGATTGGATCTTTAATTTTAAAGCTTTGAATAATTTTGAATAATAATAATTATGTTAGAATGATCATGCTTTTGTTATAAAACTAAAACTTTACTTAAATAGGATGTAAAATTTAAAGTAAATAGATATATTATTATTATTTTATTAGTTATCATAATAAGCTATAAAATTGTCTCATAATTATTATATTAAATTATCATAATAATTATGTTAGAATGATCATGTTTTTTTATAAAACTAAAACTTTACTTAAATAGGATGTAAAATTAAAAAATAAATAAATATATTATTATTATTTTATTAGTTATCATAATAAGCTATAAAATTGTCTCATAATTATTATATTAAATTTGGTAACTTACCATGAAATAAAATGCCATCATGCTCTAAAACCATAAAGAAACCCTAAAATGCCTATAATAGTGCACAAGTAACAATCATATAAAATGTATTTCATGATTAAAGTAAGCACTTTAAACGTTTCTTAATCTTTAAGTGCTCCAAAATACACCTCAACCTTTCAGGAACGGAAATAACTGTTCATGGCTATGATGAACCAAATAAAAATCTATGAAGAGTAACGGCATCGTTTCACTTTTATGAATTCAATAATTAATTATTATTATATGGCGACATGGAGTAGATTATAGGGTCAACTTCTCAATGATAAACGAGGCTTTATTGTCTCTGAACATATCAATCCAAAGGTTTTTTAATTTGAATGTCGATGGTTTATTAGACTTACCAATATTTTATTTTGAATGTCGATGGGTTATTAGACTTACCAATATTTTATTGTCGAAATTGATTCAGTATCTCAAGAGGATTCTGTGTTAAATAATAAGCGAAAAGAAAACATACAGTCAGCCAAATATCCTATTAAACTAGGCCTGCCGACAATGTTTAATTAATTAAATAATATATATATGTAAACCAGTGAAGGACACAGATCTGCACAAGTCAAATCGTCCGTGCTTTGTGGCAAGCAGTTCTGTAATGATCTCCTGGCCACCGGAAACGAAACACCCTTAAGTCAATGGGCTGTCGGTTTTTTTGCTGTTTCGAATATTTTTATGGAGAGAGCAATTCCTTGCTAGCTATTTGTATTGCATTGTGAATGCATGGCAAATATACCTCATGAAGAAAGGGAATATAGAAGGCAAGACGCCTATACTCTCTGCGATGGTATTTAGAACTCTACCGTAGGGTGAGCCCCGTTGGGTAGCCTAATTGGTTGGATCGGATCTCCCGCTGCGAAGATTTTGGCCCTTTGGCACAATGTTGTGGGTATAATTTTTTGGGTCCATCGGGGTTAGGTGCGTTTACATTGTGGCCGGTACGTAGGGTAGCATCTTTTCGAGATGCTAATGATTTTTTTGAATAATAATAAATAAAAAAACTCTACCGTAGGGCGCAGACAACTTATCAGTGCTATACGTTCTGCAGAAGGTATAAACACCTTTAAATCTGGTTGTGGGATCGGAGAGTACGCATGGCCCCTGTACACTGGATCTAGGATGGGAGATTCAAGATTTATTATCCAATGATGTCGGATTTGACATAGGAGGATTGTTAGGTTACATGTGACGAGGTATTGTACTAGATTAGGGATTTTAATTGATTGCTAGGTTGATCTGGCAGGTAGTAGGTATGATGGCGAGTGTTGAGTCGGCCTTAGATGCTAGTGTGGCTGATGATCATTGGTGGAGCCAGGGTAGTTTACTTAAGTCTAATGATGTGTATCAGGATGATCATATCCCTTCATTGCCAAAACATCTGCTGAACAACCTCTTTGAAAATCCTCTTGGGTAAAGGCACACGCGCCCTAACCCACTACTGCACGCGTGTGAATGCTGGCAGGCCTACTATAGCCCGCGTTTACCTAACAAAACAAAAAAATAGGAAAGTTGTCGACGGGACAAAAAACTATGGGTCAGTTAACTGAAACTCCTGGCCATGCATGGCCGAGAGTTCGTCCAAAACCCTAGCTCCTTCTAGCCTATAAAAGAAAGGGTAGGGGTACTATTTGGAGGAGGAAAATTATAGCAAAGAAACTATGCCCATTTGTCGAATCCATTTGTCCCAACCCTTTAGCCTTTCCTCAAGCCTAAGGAGAATTAACGCAAAGCAGTTGGAGGACAAAAGAAGAGGAGGAGCCTAGGATCAGGATCAAGGAGCGGTGGCCGGTCTCGACTTTGATTGTAAGTTGATTCATTTTGAAAATAATAAAAGAATACTTTTCCCGTCCCAATGCATGAGTTATATATATGATTTGTTTAATTTATGCTTAATTTCTAACCTTTAAGTAGAAACATAGCATGCATGCGTAGTGGTTTGTCTTGATTGCAGGATTATCTTTGGAAGGAGCAAAGCAAGCAAGCGGGCAAAGCGCAACGGAGGATCTACACCAAACATCAGTAAAAATGTTAGTAGTTCCTTTCCATGCATGTATCACGAAAGAGGGGTTTAATTGTTGGGTGGTAGGGTAAAAAGTAATTTCTTTTACGGTCAAAAATCTGCATGCAAGTCTGACCCTAGTTTGTTAGTCCATAGGGTGTTTTTCCCAACAACATAATTGACGACCATACTGGGGAAGATACTCTTTAGGGTTTCCGGATTTAGTTGAGTTTTTTGGTAGTTTAAGAGATTAGATTTTATGTTTCTTTGCATGTCTTTTTCTATAAGGCCTGAGCTAGCAGGGAGCCTGGTTCTTTATACCAGTTTTCCCTGATTGTTACTTGACAATTTTCGGGACACACAGAGGTACACGCGGCCTGAAGAAAGCCTGCACGCGTGTACTCGCGCCCTAATCTCTTACAGCCCGCGTGTGAACGCTAGCTGTAGAGGTTTCAGTAGCGTGTAGGTGTTCAAAGAGCTTGAGAGGCAGTCCTCCTCTTCCCTGTCAGAATTATACATTCTCAGGGGGCTTTCTGGATTTTGTCTAAGTCTTGTTGGTTCACAGTCTTGTCTCA
Source organism: Picea engelmannii (assembly GCA_009831015.1). NCBI lineage: Eukaryota > Viridiplantae > Streptophyta > Pinopsida > Pinales > Pinaceae > Picea > Picea engelmannii. The sequence goes on from ML808243.1 coordinate 110,566, forward strand.
GTTTGCTTTATTGTGTTTTGTTATTCCGTGCAATTATTTTTCTTTTCTGTTAAGAAAAAACATCCAAGCCTTCAAGAGACCGTGGTTATCAATACTAGAGGCCTCTTCCTGGTCTGAGTTGCCTGTGTTATTTTTGTCTTAGAGTTTATACATACACGTGGCCTGTGCAAGTGCAGCCCGCAGGTACACGCACTTTGTTGTATCTCAGCACGCGTTCACATGCATGTTGTTTCAGTGACAGTAGCGTGCTTGACAAGCTGTTTTTCAGTCAAGGTGGGGCAGTCATCCCCTCCTGTGGTGAGAAGTGTTCCTCTCAAGTGTTTGAGTCTAGGGTTGCACAGTCAGTAGGTTAGGGCCTCTTATCCTTAGCCTGTTTTTTCTTAGTTGATAATTGATAGAAAAGATAAAAAAAAAAAAAAAAATTGTTTTATGGTTTTTAAACAAGCGTAAGAATCGGTGTTTTCTTGATCGTCGTTGTGTGTCTTTGCTCTGCTTCTTTGCAATCTGCACTTTAAGCCATAATTTTGTTTTTTCTTGGT
>ML808243.1:119270-174324 GCA_009831015.1 Picea engelmannii
ATTTTAGATTGGCATCTTGCCCACATATAAAAAGATCATGGACATAAAAATGTAAATACATTTTTGCACACATAATCCATAAGACACAAAAAGAGATAAAAACCATATATAAACATCATAAAATCCTCAGAGTACATAGATGGGTGCAAGCGCCCCAAAAGCGGGAACAGTAACGAGTCACTGGGCTTATGCCCTCAAAAAATATATACATATCAGTGCTCGTGGCACATAAAAGTCTAAAGTCTGCTTAGGGCCTATGGGTCCTGTTATAATCATCTACAGCACGGGCTAAACGCCTAAACAATCAGACCCATGTCCGAGGTGCCCCCACAACATGAGTCTGCATGGACGGCGGTAGGTCCTCTATCTCTGCCATCGGGACTGTGCAAGTGAGCGCAGTAAAGTTCTGCTCAATTCGCCTCAAGACCCTCTCGGCCTCTCCTGTTGGGAGGTTCCCTGCTATTGCTACTCCCCCAGCGGCGGCAGCTGTGGCTTCCAGCCATGGGCGACGCCTGTTCCGTGCATAGTCGACAAGTTGCATGGGTCCCACATCTGCATGCAATACACGTTCACCCATCAAATACTCTGGTATACAAAAACATGATATATATATCAAAAAAGACATAAAAATTACATATGCAAACAAAAAAAACTGTACAGGTGGAGACTTACCCATCTCCCCTCGCTCCTCACCAGGAGGCACTGGTATCTCTGGATCTCTAGGGAAGTCGATCCCCGCATATGGGTAGTCCTCTATAGCAGGGATATGTCGTGACAGCCAGGCAAAAACGTCATCATTGAAGGCCTCCACGGTCCTTCCACCACCCTGTCGCGACAGTAACACTGCCCATCTGCATACGACGGGGAAAGTGGCCAGATGTCCTCATACTGTCAGCCGAGGACTGAAGCATGGAACTCTCTCGAAAAAGAACGAACACATGATGGTCCCAAACCCAAAGTTCCTGTGTGTCTGCTGTCGGCAATCTGTCAATTGCCTCTTCATGCACTCCAACAATGTGGTACTCCAATAAAAAAATTGTGCATTCATGCACTGGATCGCACAGTTCATTTGTGCGCACGAAGCCTGATGCACGACTACTGAGCCGGTAATCCGCCCAATGAGAAATAAAATAGTTTGTAGGGTGAGGTTGGTAATCCTACTAACAGGTACCGAGGAACCTCTATGATCGGTCCCAGCCTCACAATACTCAACTACCAGCGCCGAGACCTTGCTTGGCCCCGCAGGAAAAGTCTAAAAATTGACTGGTTCTCCTCTCCTCGAGAGGCCAGTCAGAAAGTAAATATCCTCGGTGGTGGGCATCAAGGATTGCCCCTCTAGCATAAACGCCTCTGCATCAGGGTGCCAGTAATCAATCAAGGCGTTCAGTAGCCTTGGTTGCGCGTGCATGAACAGACATAAAAAGAATTTTACCCGCACCGCGTTAGCACGGCCACAACATTCGGATTTGCTGCCACTAACTCATTGGAGGCCTCGTGCTCCCTTTCCCTCCACTGGACATAGATCCTGCCAACACAACAAGGTAAAGGAGGGTCAATACTTTTTTACATTTGCTTTTTCATCACGCGGGGGGGGGGGTTTGTACATGCGACCTGTAGAGGTGACAGTCGTGGGTACCTACGTGCAGGCTTTGCTCTGCACATGGGTACCCGCGGGCTGTCCCTGGAAAACCCACGTTTACCTAGGGCCGACCTTTTTGAGGTCAACGCCCACCCCAAAAATAAACTAAATGCTAAAAATGAAGTATTGAAAAGCTAGATAAGGGAGTTTGTACTTACTTGGTCCAAGCAGAAGTCCGTTTCATCCACTGTAGCTCCCAGAATCACGATCTTTGGAAAAAGGGGTCTTTTGGCTCCAGAGTCAATTTCCAAATCAAAAATGGTGATAATGAGCTGCCAGCTTCTATTTATAGACTTTTTGGTCTCTTTTTGTCACTTTTTTGGCCCCCCTTATCAGTTTCTTTATACCAAAAACCATTTTGAGTGATCTAGGAGTTATGTGGAAGGGAGTTGATCAAGTATTGGGACAATTTTTTTTGAGTTTCGAAAAAATGTTGACGGTCCATAAAAAAAAATATTTTTTCAAAAATCAACTTGAGCATATAGGTTAAGCTATCACCCCAACTTTTGCATCTCGTTTCATTTTTCTTATGCTATAGGATCAATCCCATCTGGTGGTGACACATAACCATCATATCTGTTATAGAAGTGTCGCGACTTGGTGGTAGAGCTTACCAAAACATGGATGCCCTAGGTAGGTCCTGGTTGCATTATGGTGTCCATGCCATTTCTAACAACATTGTAGGCTCGAGAGTCCGTATAGTCTTTCCTGAATACGATTTTGAGCCTCATTCGCATGGGTCTTTTTCACTCTTTGTCTTACCCTCCGGACTCCCAAAACATAATGGGTCTCATTTTAAGCCCTTTTCAGACCCTCTAAACATGAAAAGATTGTCGGGCGATCTTGTGACCTTTCACGCTCGTTAAACTGAAATTTGAAGTCACGTCTGTCCGGCGGTAGTTTACCCCTTTTCGGTCCAGACGGTTAACTGTACGAACAAATGAATACTCTATTGAATTGCCATTCTTTAGAAGAGTATCCTCGGGTATAATTTTATTCCTTTTTCGGGCCTGAGGGACTAAATTTACAAAAAAGAAACCCCCACGGAGTCCATAGTTAAGCTCTTTTCAGACTCCCTAAAATTGAAAAGATCGTCGAGTGACCTTATTCCTTCACATTCATTAAAATGGTCCAGAATAACATTCCTGACGAAGTCCATAGTTAAGCTTTTTTCAGACTCCTTAAAACTGAAAAAATAGCCAAGTGATCTTGTTCTTGTCACACTCGTTAAAATGGTTTTGAATTGACGTCTAATCGGTGCTAGTTTATCCCTTTTTCGAACCGACTAGACTATTGTCGAAAAAGGTACCCCACTGGAGTCTCCTTTTATGTTTTTTCAAACTCTCTAAATATGAAAAACCACTGAGCTTACCTTCTATGGGCTCGTTAAACTTACATCGAAGGACATTACCATTATGTGTTCTATCAACCACATTTGCATACCTTACCCATTAGCATTGTAACAGTTTGCTTCTGCATCTTAACACTTTTGGCCACTGGAGGATTTTTCTCGAGTATCATTTCACCAGAACATCAGTCTTGTCCTTCTGCCTTGATCTTGTATGTTTGCAGTACTCGTTCCTCCATTGTAATGTAATATTCCTTTATTCTTTTTCAAGATCATCAAAAAGAACAAAAAAATCAAATATACCCCAAAAGGAGGATGGGAAAAGTATTTTCTTTATTGGCAGCATAATTATTTGCCCTTGGATGAAGCACATATGTCTGTTTGATCATCAGACTATGGGATGTAGTATGACCTTAGGAAGTTTTTTCTCACTATATAGAGTTGTGTCCTCCACCGTTTGGTTACTCTTCCAAACATATGGAGAGTTTTCATTGCCTCCTGCTTCGTAGACTTATGATTAACAGATATGTTGCCTGAGTCTTATCACTTGTCGTGCTATTATCCAAGGGAAGTTTGTCACTGAGCCTGAGTTGGACCCTCTGCAATATGTCTCTTGTCCACATACCCGGCCATCTTGAACGTCCAATCAAGTCTTTGTTCGAAATCACTGAAGCCTTCAGTCCGATCATCAAAATTATCAAGTCCATAACCGACGAGTTGTCGAAGACCTCTGGGTAGTGCAGTCGTACACTCATATTACACTCCTACCCGAGTTTAGAAGATTTTGAAGTTGTTGCTCGAGCTCTGAAGTACAACCATCATGCCGAATCATCTTCTGGGAGATGGATACTCTATATGTATATCTTTCTGATTTCGAGATGTAGCTCCACTGTGTAATATTCACGCCTACTCTTTATAGTTATTTGACATGGATATACAGTGTATTTGATTGGTAGACATGGTTATTTTATCTCAAGCATGGGTATTCCCGCCTCGGTAAGACATTTGTTATTTTGCATACGGCACCTCCTGATTCCTGATTCTTGGGCTCCCTCATTCAACATATCAGTACAGATTGGTAAAAGATTGGTAATGTATTTCGTCCATCAGATGCTCTTCTGACCTCACACATTAGGGGGCATCTGTTATAACCCTAAATTGCACCACACATGCTTACCTGGCATCAGGCCAACTCATATCCCTTCATTGCCAAAACATCTGCTGAACAACCTCTTTGAAAATCCTCTTGAGTAAAGGAACACGCGCCCTAACCCACTACTGCACACGTGTGAACGCTGGCAGACCTACTACAACCCGCGTTTACCTAAAAAAACACAAAAATAGGAAAGTTGTCGATGGGACAAAAGGATATGGGTCAGTTAACTGAAACTCCTGGCCATGCATGGTCGAGAGTTCGTCCAAAACCATAGCTCCTTCTAGCCTATAAAAGAAGGGGTAGGGGTACTATTTGGAGGAGGAAAATTATAGCAAAGAAACTTTGCCCATTTTCTGAATCCATTTGTCCCAACCCTTTAGCCTTTCCTCAAGCCTAAGGAGAATTAATGCAAAGTAGTTGGAGGACAAAATAAGAGGAGGAGCCCAGGATCAGGATCAAGGAGCGGTGGCCGGTCTCGACTTTGATTGTAAGTTGATTCATTTTGAAAATAATAAAAGAATACTTTTCTCGTCCCAATGCATGAGTTATATATATGATTTGTTTAATTTATGCTTAATTTCTAACCCTCAAGTAGAAACATAGCATGCATGCGTAGTGGTTTGTCTTGATTGCGGGATTATCTTTGGAAGGAGCAGAGCAAGCAAGTGGGCAAATCACAATGGAGGATCTACACCAAACATCAGTAAAAATGTTAGTAGTTCCTTTCCATGCATGTATCACGAAAGAGGGGTTTAAGTGTTGGGTGGTAGGATAAAAAATAATTTCTTTTACGGTAAAAAATCTGCATGCAAGTCTGACCCTAGTTTGCTAGTCCGTAGGGTATTTTTCCCAACAACAGGATGGTGGGGTTGTCTGTGGGTCTATTTTGGAGGAGGTCTTGGTGGATATGGGGAAGAGGGGGGATACTAATGTTTCAGGTAGATATTCTCTGTTTACGGAGGAGAGCTCGGTGGACAATTTCCCGATTGGTGGGGAAGTTAGGGAAGTTGAGAGGAAGGTGTCTCATTGTGACTCTGAGGTCAGTAGTGGTAGCCCGAGAATTGACTATGAGGTTGGGGGGGTCATGGGAGGATCCTTAGGTATTTTAGGAGGATCAGTCAGGAACCATGATTTATTTGTAGATCCTTCTTTAGAAGGTTAGATGGATAGAGTTAAGAATTCAACATTGGAGATTCAGGGTGATGAGGAGTCTGCAGGGGGTCTTAGTTTTACTGGGTGGGATGTACACTCCACTCTCTTGGAGATTGATGAAACTATTATTAATCTAATTCTGTCCTATAGGGATGTCCTTTCTAGGTCTCCTCTGTTGATTTATGCGGGGGGATTGTTGGCCCTTGACCAAGTTTTTGGAGATTCTTAGTCATGTTGACCTATTTTGGGACTTCGATAGCTTGTCGAAGACGAAGTGCAAGGTGAAGCAGAGATCACAGAATCTCGGCCCCTTTTTGGGTCCTTTTTGGGATTTGGGAATATGTAATGGGAATGGGATGTCAGCCCATGGGTTTACCCATGTTTAAGCCTATTTTGTATGTATAAATAGAAGGCTAGGCAATGTAAGAAGTAGTTGAATAGTGTGCAAGAGTTGTTCAAGTTGGCTAAGTGATAAGAGTTGGATCTGTGTGATCAAGACTTGTAAGGCTTCGTGCATACTGTATGAAACTTGCAGATCTAAGTGAAATTCATTGTAAGAGACTATGCAGGCTTTGTACCAACGCAAGGAAGGAGGATCTAGCGAGCTGAACAGATCTCTTGTCCTATGCGGAATAAGGGTTTTGTGGCTCTGTGCATGTAGACGACTGATTGAAGCTAATAAAGAAGAAGAGTTGGAGGACGTAGCCCCAGGGTGGGGGTGAACCACATAAATACTGTTTTATCCTGCTCTGTGTGATGTGTTGATGTATTTATGTGTTAATTGTTAAGTGCTTGATATAGATAGATAGATAGATCTGTTTATGCTTTGTGCTTATGATGAATTTGGATGTTAGATCTGATGGAGGTAAATGTGCTTAGTGCTTGAATCTGCCAGGTCTGATCCATTTCTTTATGCTAAGTACTTAAATACATTATATCAGGGTGAATGCTGCAATGCTCTGTTTTATCTGTGAAGTAGATATTAGGTAAATAATGATGAACTAACTGTTCTAAGTGCTCTATTAAGTGCTATAATCACATATTTGTGTCCCAGCTAAGGTTGCAGACACCTGAGTCTTGCAACCACCCCTGCCTCTACCTCGGGTGAGACTTCATCTGCTTCGTAGGTGTTGTCGAAAGGGTTAGTAGTTAGGGCTTTGTTGGTGCGTTGTTGTAGCGTTGAACCCTGGGTTTGCCCCTGTGCCAAAAAATGGTTCTGTTGCCAGGAATTGAAACTGTGATTGTTGGGAACTAAGGAAGAGGAAGGTTTGTGCAAAGATCTGACCTGAAATTGTGAAATCTCTGTGCATAGATATGTTTCTCTAGTGCGCAGTACTCTACTAGTTTGGAAATCTCTGTGCTGAGGAAAAGAAGTCTGATTTGAAGAAAAGAGGTAAGATCCGGAAGCTTTGTGCTCTAAGAAAGGTAAAAGTGATAATTCCTGATTAAAAGAGGTAATATCTAGAAGCTTTGTGCTCTAAGAAAGGTAAAAGTAAGAATTCTTGATTAAAAGAGGTAAGATTCGGAAGCTTTATGCTCTAAGAAAGGTAAAAGTGAGAATTCCTGATTAAAAGAGGTAAGATCTGAAATATTTGTGCTCTAAGAAAGGTAAAAGTGAGAATTCTTGATTAAAAGAGGTAAGATCTGGAAGCTTTGTTCTCTAAGAAAGGAAAAAGTGAGACTTTTTTATTAAAAGAGGTAAGATCTGATAGCTTTGTACTCTGATAAATGATCCTAGAAACAATTTTTTGCAAGTTAGCTACCATGATCCTAGTGCACAGTATCGGAAAGGTTGGGGATCATTTAAAAGGAAGAGAGGATTAACCCTTTGTTACAGTTGCATAAGACCAGGACATCTTGCTAAGGAATTCCCTAAGAGAAGACCCAGTTGTCTTTGTTAAGCTTGAAGGAATGAACATGAGACAAGAAAACCCTAAGGCCGATCCAGAAACTAAGATTATGATAGAACCCTGGGAAGAATCAGAGAAAGTATTGCTATAGATGAAAGAAACCCTAAATGATCACCGACATGTCAAATTATCAGAGATCTTCAAAGAAAAAGAATGCCTTGAAGTAAGAATAGGAGACTTTGACATTGACTGTGTTCTAGATGAGGAAACATAGGTGAATATCATGATAGAGAGAACATGGGAAGCTATAGGGAAGCCTACTATGATTCATTCCTTAGGAGGAATAGGAATATTAAAAGGAAAGTTGATAAACCTATGTGGAAAGCTCACCCGGATACCTATGAATTCCAATGGAACTTTGACAGAGGAATATTTTGAGATTATTAAATTTATTGAGAACAATGTCCCATTTACCATTCTACTAGGAAAACCTTGGATTGAAAGAGATCAAGCCAGAAGGCAAGAAGAAGAGAAAATTTTAGAGCAGAAGAAGCAAGAGTTAAAAGAATTCATGACTAGAAGGATCGCACACTTGATTGAAGAACAAAAGAACAGATCAAATCCATTTAACACTAGAGACCTAGATGTCGAAGTTGCAAGAACACTGGAAAACCCATAGAAGATTGAAGTACCTATTCTAGATAAAGAAGAAGGATCACCTGCGAATCTCAGGAAAGGATCTCAACAACGCAAAGTCACTATGTCAAAAGAAGATAAGAATTAGAATGGAAAAATGCCTACCGAGACAAAGCTCACTGGGAAGAAGGCTAGAAATCTAAGTAAGAAGTGAGCTAAGATTGACAAGTTGTAGAAGGTTCCAGAGGAAACCTCGTAGAAGAAAAATTTTCAAAATTGGAGCTTCGTCGAGATATCATAACATCGACACATGGCACTTCACCATGGCAAAGAAATATATCCATTGGGGACATTATAACCGTTAGACCAATGCTCTGAACGGGAAGAAAGAAATTTATGGACATACAACTCGCCATCCGACCGTTGGGACCATGCCATAATGGACAGAACAAAGTTAATGAAGGCTTCATACCCGTTGCAAGAAACCCATTGTCGAGTTACTTATTTATCTTGTCATGCCATGCACCGAGAACACTTTTGTCAATCGTGAATTTGAGCTCACAAAGTTGTTACAATGTCTAAGTTATTCCCCGAACCTGAGATTGTTAACCTTGAGTGTGTATGTCGGACGAGTTGAGCACTGCCAAGAAAATTGTTGAAGAATTTTTTATCGACCTCATGATTGAAAGAGTCGTGTCGATGTCTACATGTGTACAAGCATCGTCGACAAGAGGACTGCCAACGTCTCCATCCACTTCTCACAGGGTCGGACCATCCTGACCATCTGATGAAAAGCAAACCAAGCACAGGGATGATCTAGTGAATTCTAAATTGATCCCGACTGTATTACCCACCTATCTACCACCCCTGAGCGACACCGTAAATCAAGACATCATGCCCAGAGATTTCAAATACACCTTGGTCACTGCGTACCTCCCAAAGGGGATACACACAGTTCGAGCAGACCAAGATAAGATTGTGGCGTTGAAGTTTAGTGACTTCAACCTCGAAGATCGCAAAGTTTACAACATGCTCGTCCCACATAAGTACCTGACTCAGACTAAGGGGAAGAATTCGAAGATAATCCCCTAGTCATGGACTATGAACCTCGCATAGTCCACCCTGCTCAATGTCATGAAGATTCCCCACTTCAGATGACACCAGAAGGTAAATGCATGTGTCAAGATGTTGTTGTCTTGTTACCATGGAGGTTATTTGTGGCTAAACCACTATATAATAGTTGATCCGATGCTGATCAATTGGATCACGGGATTGAGTATGCAAGGATCCGACCCACAAGAGTTTTACCCTGGAAAAACCATGGATCGCACCCTCGCACAGAAGATCAAGGAAACTTATGGCTATGTTGAGAAGGGAACGTGAGGCTACAAGGTAGCTTCTATACAGAGTGGTCCAATGCACCTCGTCTGTCAATTGATTGCAGGGAAGTTAGTTTAAAATAACTGACCCACCGAAGTCACCAGTTTTGTAGTTGACCTCGCAGGAAAGTGCGCGGAAGGCCTTCAGATGAACTGGGTGAAGTACCTGGTGAACTAGTTGGAACTCGACTGCAGAGAAGCACAAGATCAAGGATGTGAATTTTGTTTTAGTTGGCTTTTGATACTAATATATTTTATTGCTTGGGAGATGCCAAAAGGAATGACCTTCCTGGACATTAATCCTTTTGAACCACTGGCTGGAAAGTTTAGTACACTGTGGTACTCAAGCGACATGAATAAACAGTGGCAGTCAAATGATGTTTTTCATACCTACTACAATCAGTTGAAGGTAGCCATACAGTTCGAGCCTCACATGACTCCGAACACTCTACACCAGTTCCGGTCTTTGATGAAGTTCAACACAGATCGACATTTTATCTACATCACAGTGCGCGTCGACGAACACAAGAAACAACTTCAGTCTTACTACAAGCTGACAGAGGAGGACTTGGAGGAGATCACCAAGGACTGGTCGGTGAACCTCCTTGTTCCAACAGACCCTATGGAGATATCCAACATCGATAGCCTAGAAAATACGCAGGATACACCCGGACCTAGCGGGACAAAGAAAACTGACGAGGTCCAAGAATTAGACAGCGCATCCATGAAGATTGCCTCCATATCACTAGAGCAAGAAGGTGATGGTGAAGAGTTAAGTGAAAAATAAGTCAAACATAAGCAAGGAGACGAGGTTGATCCCCTGAAGAAGAGAAAAGGTTCACCTCTGAAACCTTCCTCCCGAAAGAAAGAAAAGGACGCCATGACCAAGATGCAGACCGTCCTCACCTACGATGATTTCAACTTCCTCGTAGCATCCCTGCAAGATGATTCACTGGAAATAGTAGAGAAACAAGAAGCAAAGCAAGAGGAGTTGTATGATTGAATTGAGACTGAACTCTGAGGGGTACAACAAGCCCTGCAGTCCATCCGCGCAGTCTCCACTGCACCCGGAGAACCATAATTGGGAGATGAGCTAGCTCAACTCCACCACCTAGCCGATACAGTCGAAGCTCGCCTTCGATGAGCATAGGAAGAAATAATGCAATCCACCCAGGATTTGACACAAGTACAAGGGGTACTAGTAGAGCAATGCAGTGCTGCAGAGAAGGAAAAGATTTCTCTCCAAGCAAAGTTTGATGAAGAAAAAGAACAACTACAACAAGAAAATGAATAGTTGCTCGTGGAGAAACTCGAAGTAAAGGAAGTAGTCAATAGAGGACTTTGCTCTGTGATAGTCATAGAAGTAAAGGCTGAAGATCGAGTTCCACAACAAATAGTGCAACTTGAAAAAGTGATCCAATAGCTACAACAACGCATCACAGACTTGGAACTATGTGTAGTACCCAAGACCCCACAAGATGTAAGAGACCAAAGGGAAGCAACCACCAGGAGCGCAGTTGAAAGGATAAAGCCTCTTACCCTGGAATGTAAGAAACTCAATGATCATAGTGCCCAGACCTATGAACAACTCATGAAGAACCCAAAATTGAAGGCACTAGAGTTGCAACTCCAAGAGGTGAAGTATCAAGTTGAAAATATATAGGCACAACTTAAGTCCCTGTCAGCTATGGAAAGAATGAAGCGCTCCCAAGAGAAACACATTGCACAACAACAAATTCACACTATCCAGAGAAGAGTTATGGAGGTAACTCAGAAAATCCAACCTATGCAAGATAAGGCCTATCAATTTTTTATAAAGTAGAAGGCCAAGGAGAAGAACTAGATCAGGTTGTCACTACAACTCAACAACGTCTAGAGGGACCGATCAATGATGCAATCATCCAGGAGTTCGCAGAATAGGAGGTTGTGGTGCAACAGCAAGTCGAAGCATCTCAAGCCAAGCTCGAGGCATTCAAAGCAGAGCTAGTTAGACTAGAGTGACTTGGGATGAGTCACATGTGAGTGTTGGGGGCCTGTTATCCCTTGACCAAGTTTTGGGAGATTCTTGGTCACGTTGACCTATTTTTGGACATTGACATCCTGTCAAATACAGATCACAAGACGAAGCCAAGATCGTGGGATCTTGGCCCCTTTTTGGGTCCTTTTTGGGATTTGGGAATATGTAAGGGGTATGGGATGTCGGCCCATGGGTTTACCCATGTTTAGGCCTATTTTGTATGTATAAATAGAAGGCTAGGAAATGTAAGAAGTAGTTGAATAATGTGAAAGAGTTGTGAAAGTTGGCTAAGTGCTAAGAGTTGGATCTGTGTGATCAAGACTTGTAAGGCTTCGTGCATACTGTATGAGACTTGCAGAGCTAAGTGAAAGTCATTGTAAGAGACTATGAATTCTTTGTGATGTAACACAAGGTAGGAGGATCTAGCGAGCTATGCAGATCTCCTGTCCTATGCAGAGTAAGGGTTTTGTGGCTTTGTACATGTAGATGACTGATTGAAGTTAATAAAGAAGAAGAGTTGGTGGACGTAGCCCCAGGGTGGGGGTGAGCCACGTAAATATTGTGTTATCCTTCTCTGTGCGATGTGTTGATGTATTTATGTATTAATTTCTAAGTGCTTAATATAGATAGATAGATAGATAGATTTGTTTATGCTTTATGCTTATGATGAATCTGGATGTTAGATCTGATGGAGGTAAATGTGCTTAGTGCTTGAATTTGCCAGGTCTGATCCATTTCTTTATGCTAAGTGATTAAATACATTAGACCAGGGTGAATGCCACGATGCTCTATTTTATCCGTGAAGTAGATATTAGGTAAACAATGATGAACTAACGGTGCTAAGTGCTCTATTAAGTGTTATAATCACATATCTATGTCCTAGCTAAGGTTGCAGACACCTGAGTCATGCAACCACCCCTGCCTCTACCTCAGGCGAGACTTCATCTATTTCACAGGTGTTGTCGAAAGGGTCAGTAGTTAGGGTTTTGTTGGTGTGTTGTTGTAGCATTGAACCCTAGGTATGCCCCTTTGCCAACAGGGATACTATACCTATGTCAATTGAAAAGAAGAATTTAGCCGTGAGTACAAGGGACGTGAATATTATCAGCTTGAAGTGAGAGGCTTTAATGGTGAAAGGAGCAATTCATGGGGGATTGGAGAAGGAATTTTCCCCACTACGGACTAGAAGTGAGAGAAATAATGGGTGAGAAAAGGTGATAGGTGAAAGTATATGTTCTACTATGGTTGTTGGTCTGAGGGCGCTTAGAGCACAAAAATCCCTTGCAAGAGTTAATAAATGATTGTGGCATCACTAAATGTCAGAGGGGTGGTGGGCAGCTCCAAGTTCTTATCCCTAAAAATATTTTTAGAACTTGTTAACATTTATTCTTGTTAAGAGGGGTGGGTTGTTTTCTCTCCTTTGAGCTCGTAGCCCGAGCTACGAAGAAGTAGGCCTAAAAGTCCAACAAAGGCATTTTGTCCAAGGATGCGGCCGTGAGCACACCATGCAGTGCATAAAATCTCATTTCGGGCTTAAAATGTTAGCAGACGCATGACCCAATGTCCTGTGGCGGGGATCGATCAATGGAGCAGATCGTCAGTTAATGGATATTTGCAGCCGACGAAATTGCGCCATATTTAGCACAGGAATCGGGCCCGCAATCTCGCTGAAATGATCCAGGTCGTTCATCCCAGAGGAGCATGTGGTGCACGATCGGGATCTATCGCAAATTTTCCCATCGTGACCTTGAAACACTTTTTCTCTACAGCGGGGATCCCTGAGACATGAAGTGCCGAAGGTGCCCAGGAATCGGGTCCACAATCTCGTCGAAATGATCCAGGCCGTCCATCCCGGTGGAGCACGTGGCGCACGATCGGGCTCTATCGCAAATTCACCCATCGTGACCTTGAAACGATTTTTCTCTGCAGCTAGGATCCCTAAGATGTGAAGTGCTGAAGGCACCCAAGAATCAGGCCCACAATCTCGCTGAAATAATCTAGGCCATCCATCCCGAAGAAGCACGTGGCGCACGATTGGGCTATATCGCCACTTCGCCTATCGTGACTTTGAAGAACAAGGATCAGCTCTGTCCCATCCATGATATGCTAGATGCGAAGGCATCCAGGATTTGGGCCCACAGTATCGCCGAAGGTGTTCTAGGTCATCCGATCAAGGAGAGACACGTGGCACACGATTGGGCTATATCGCCACTTCGACTATCATGACTTCAAAGAACAAGGATCAGCTCCCTCCCATCCATGATATGCGAGATGCGAAGGCGCCTCTAGGTGTGGGCCCACTGTCATAGCAATGGGTCATATGGAAAGGGGACAAAGCAGATAAGGGGTGTGGAGCCAAATTTTTCAAGGAAAAATGATCGTGGTCGTCAGTTTTAAAGCCCATCCAACCATTGATCCTGGAGGGCCGTTTCGTGAGATTGGGCACCAGGAAATTTGAAGGTAGGGGAAGTAGAAATCCCCGAAAGAAGAAATGTCGAAGCACCCTTGGAGAGAGGCGCTAGGTGATGGCCCTGGGTTACATTGATGGTGGTTCCAGAAGAAAGGGAGGCTAGCCTACGAGCCTTAGAGAGAAGGCACGTGGTCTTCTCCTCAGCATATCATCTCGGTCACTCCCTAGGAAAGCAGTTAATGAAAATTAAGCAGGTAGATGAAACCTTAGCTCGAGCCATAAATGGAAGGTATGGGAGGCATGGAGAAATCAGCCCATGGTACCCTTGTGTGTAGGTCCCCCCCCCTGCAAGAGCCATCCTGAGTTAAGGTGGCGTCCGACGAAGGATTTTCATCTAGGTTTGACTGAAAAGACGCCACACCTTGGAGGTTCGAGCATGCCTCTGTTGGGCGAATTTTTCTGAGTATATATACTCAATTTTTCTATTTTTGTAAGCATCGATGGTTGAGCTAGGCTTCCGACTGCAAAGTTTCTAAGGAAGCTCTGGTTATGTATTTTTATTTGAGACTATCAAATTAATGGAAGTCAGTTTCTTTTTCCTTTTTATTTTTGTTTGTTAGCTGTTTAAAACACTCGGGATTGGAGGATCCAGTCGAGGGTTGCATATTGTAGGATGACGTATGGTTGGTCACTGCAATCTCTACACCAATCTTAAGCAATCTCCCACGTTGTCATTTTCATCCTACACTGAATGATTCAGACTTGGAGGATCCAGTCGAATGGTTGTGGCTGCATAGTATGATAGGTTTGATCAGTGTGCGGTTATCACTGTGTCGTTTAGGAACATTTTAGTGTCTCGGTTTTCTTTCCCGAGTTGCTGGAAGGCCTGATGCCCAGAGCAATCACCTCTCTTTTCTCCCTAGTCTTCCCTCTACTCTCTCTTTAACTCAAATTTCTGACTGAAATTGGTTATGGCCCTCACTTCCCTGTGCATTTCTGGCCTAGTTTTCTGAGTTAAATGATACTGTTCTGAGTTCACTCACATCCAATCACCCCTTTAAAAAAAAATCATGACATAAATTGATGGGAATCAGGCTCTTCTCCTTCTGCAATCCAGGAGGGACTTCTGACACCAACATAACTAATTAAAATAGATGTGCTACTTATTCAAGAAACAATGGTCTGTGAAACAAAATCTAGAGAACTCTTTGCTAAATTACTCCCTCATTGGATTTTTTGTGGGGTGGACTCCTTAGGACTCTATGGGGGTTATTATTAGCTTGGAATCCAAGGAAAGTTGATTTCTCTGCTTTCTTGACTCACGTGGGGATTATGCTAGAAGGTATAGTTAAAGATCTGGATAGAATATTGAAGGTGATCAATTTTTATGGTTCGTACTCTGACATAGAGGTTTTTTGGGAAGCTATTAACAGAGATGGTATTCTTAAGGAACAAAATCTAGTCTTGGGGAGAGATCTTACTTTCACTATTTCCTGTAGGGAAGTGTGGGGAGTCTATGCCAAAGAATATTATTTACAGTCATATTTTAGTCATTTGACACAAGTAGAAGGGTTGGTGGATGTTGAGCCTCTTAAAGTACTTCCTACCTGGAGAAATGGTAGAGGAGGATGTGAGTACATAGCTAAGCGACTGGATCATTATTTGATTTCAGAGGATCTTGTGCAATTAGGATTGAGTTATAGATCTATGGTTTGTAACTTAAAAATTTCTGATCACATGCTGGTGGCCCTCCATTTAGAAATGGACAATAGAAAAGTCAGTTATTGTTATTGGATAAATCCGTAAGTGCGGACACAAACCGATCTCCCTAGATCCACCTAGATCTAGAACAAAACAAGACAGAATAATACTCTTTCCCTAGATTTCAACTATTGAATGAACTAGGAGGCAAGAATCATGAACATACCTTATGATCACTTCCTTGGGTCTTTGTTGTTATAGCTTCGCTCCAATGCTCTTGTGCCGTCAAGACCACAACAATACAAACCAATCAAAGTGAAGACAACTCAATATATTCAACAGTTAATCTATGTATATGATCAAGGAGTTATACAATAAAGTGACATTAGCTTTATGGGAAAGGGACATATTACTGTATTATATTGATGGAAAGCAAAGATTACAACCTAAGCCTTGATGTTGCAAACCTCCTTTCGATGGCTCCTGGCTCTGACACACACACACTTGCTCACTTGCATGAAGAAGATCAACCACTTTTGATAACCTTGTTGGGGTTCTCTAGCTGTTGTAGCTTCAGTCCTTCACACATTATTTCACTAATTCTCCAATAAGCTTCTTGCTTGTTTGCTTGCTAACCTCTTCCATGAGAATCCCCTCAATATATAAGAGAGAATGAATTAGTTACTTGGATATGAATGATCCCAAAATATAAGGAAAGCCAGTACTTAGATAACCATTCAAATGCCATCTCATCCTTCTAAAAGATTCCCTTCTAGAAGCTTCGAGAATTCTTCTTTTTCTCTTCTTTAGAAAGGGTTCGCACCCTAGTAGTTAGACACAATGAGAACTTCTCGCACCCTGGCTTAAGGTAGCCTGCGGGAATCATACATTCTCGCAGGCAAATGTATTGGTAGCCTGCGAACCTTCCTCAAAAATGATATTTTTGGTAAGAGAAGAAAGTAACTTTTCTCAGGAGAAAGTTCTAATGAAGAGCCTGAGTACACCATAATCAATACATCATCATGATGACCAAAATCATGGGTAAAAGAATGCCCCCCAAATTCAGAGATTGGAACCAGTGACAGTCGATAGACTTTGTAAGCTGCATGTGTGTGTCGAGAACCAAGAGCACATCTAATCGGAAACTTGCGAACAATCAAGCATCTGCAGAGTATCATATATATCAATTCCGAGGTAGGCATTCCCATACTCAGATCACAGACTGATGACATCGTAGACATGGGTCATGGCCACCAATCATACACTGTGGATTCATGCCATCAAAATATAGCATAGCCACCTGAATACACTGTGGATCTATGCGAGAGATTTCAAATCAAGATGACATAGCCACGAAACATACACAGTAGATCTATGTGTTGTCAATTATGCATACTCCATCGTAACCTGGATTACAAAGATAATATCCAAGGTTTTCAATTTCGTCCCCCAAAGTACGAATCTAACCATGTGATTACATGTGTTGAAGTTGAACATGGTAGAAACCACTTGATTACCGATCATTGATGTAACCGTTAACAAGTGCGAAGGAAATCACCATTGATGTCAATGACTCCTAATGTACTATAGTACAATCCATTGAGTGTGAATAAATGAGTTGATGTCGAACACCCGATGGAATCTTTCGATCAGAGGTCAATGATGTAAACCCACTGTCGAAAGAAAGGAAACCTGCCATTGAGGCATGCAAGTTCCAAGGTACTAAATAATTTCTAAGTCTTGATTCCGGATAATGAGCTGAAGTCGACGGAACATAAATCGTCACAGGAGGGCCTTGATGTATCCCCCATCAATGATACAAAATGAGTAACAGAGTTTGAAAGTGAAACAGAGCATGTTTCAAATTGGACTGAACACAGGGAAGGCCGACACGGAGAGAGTGGATAACTGCAGATGGCCGACTCAATATAGGTTTCAGATGGACTTCTCTTGAACATATGAATGACACGACCAATGATTTGGAAATATTGACTTAAAGATGATATAGGAATGACTTGATAGAAAATTGAATGAGAGACAAATGGATTTCCCAAACTAGTTTCAAATGATGAATAAGGGGTGTCATGTTCAAGAGCGACACTTACTGCCAATCAATACGAAGGTGAAACATATCCCTTTCCCAAATTTTCCCCCACCATTTCTGGCAATTACCTCTTTATTTTTACGCAAGCTTGAAGAGGATCACATATGCTTGTTGATATAAGTTCATCCTTTGGACGAGTCCCTCGGAGTATGTTTAACGAACCCTAAGAAGGAGTGGTTCAGTCCCATCACGAGTCTGTCAATGTTTGTTTAACGAGTCCAGAGATAGTAAACTCGAAGGTTTTTCAAGATTATAGAGTTTGGAAAAACACTTAAAAGAGAACTCTCTTAGTTCATTTTTTGTAAAATAGTCTGGACGAGACCGAAAAAGAGATAAATTTTCGCTCGCCAGACGCGTACTTCAAATACTTTATCGAGCGTGAAAATAGCAAGGTCGCTCGACGATATTTTTATGTTTAGAGAGTCTGAAAAGAGCTTAAAGATGACTCCAAGGGGGTTCCTTTTTCGTATAACCTTGTTGAGCCCAAAAAAGTGATAAAACTATGCTCGATCACATTCTCTTGTATTTAAGAGCGTAAGAATGGACAAAAACGTTGCTCGAGGTTTTATGTAAAAACCATGAAAAACAATAAAAAACACACCATTACGAAGAAAAAATATATCCATTCCCTTGTATATAATCATCATTGTCAACACACCTGCAAGTCATTACACTCATCTTGATATTAGTGATTAGGTTTAAACAATAAATAAGCATAAAAACCCAAAAAATGACATAGTAAAAAGTAAATTAAATGAGTAAATACACATTTTTACCATATCATTTCACATTTTCACTATTGAGTTCCCAAAACCCCCTTTTTACCCTCCGAATTCGGCGTTGATTTTCGGGAGCTACAAGAGATCATTTGACGAGCCGTCTGCAACATTACGGTAGGCTCTTCATACTTGACATTTTCATGGTTTAAATTTTTGATTTCATTGGTTATTTCTTCATTTTCAAGTTGGTTTTTGAACCCTACGTGCGCATAAGCATTCTCGCAGGCATCCCATACGGGACCTGGGAGAATGATGCGTTCTCACAGGTGAGCCTTGAGCCACCTGCGAGGTGTTCGCACTGTGTATAATAAGGCACCTGCGAGCAACGCAGAACTCAATTTTTTTTTAAATATTTAGCCAATGAAAAAGATTCATATCATGAATAAAATCATTAATCCTCCTTGTATGTTCCTTATGCAGGTAAATAGCCACAAACATGGTGCTCGAGTGGCGAGAATGAGAACATGAGGAGGATAATTCAAATACCGAGAATCATCCTCCCACCATAGCTGCATCGAGAGATTGTGGGCTCTTAAAATACTTTCGTATCCCGGGCATGAGAGCCCAAGTCAGATTACTGGAGTATCTAGTTCGTATGTGGGACCCAGACCAACAAGTTTTCAATGTAGGAGCTCACACATTATCCATTGACATTGAGGACATATACTTCTTGACTGGATTGTCCAGGCATGGGTATTATGTCAGTCTGACGGGTAGTAGAGGCGGTGGATTAAAGATGAGTGAATATTGCAATCAATACTGTGTACCCAAGGCCGAAAAAAAGAAAGGGAAAGTGGCGATCTGGGGAGTAGCAGACTTGACTCTCCGCACTATTCTTTTCACGATTGCTCGGATGGCTGGGAGTTCTGCTCCCCATATGGAATTATAGAGCTACTTCCAGTACGCCATCGAGTGTACTGAGCCCCGAGTATTTAACTGGGCTGATGCAGTGCTGCGCAGTATCAAAAGATAGTTAACAAAATGCAGGCGAGGTGAATTGAAACAATTTGGGTATGGTTCTTTGCTGGTGTCCTTCTTCCTTGAGAGGGTCCCCGTATTTAGACTACAGGTTGAGTGGGACTTCCTGGGTCCTAGAGATCCAAGGATGTTGAGGTGGTGTCGGCTTATGGCCCGGCACATAGCAGGACCAATCGCCAAATATGACGATATTTTCTTTGACTAGTTGCAAAACCAGATGTTGATGGTCGACGACTATGCTTATGCCGGGTTAGATTTCAGAGGAGATCCAGATTTAGCACTGCCCGAGGACACACAGTGGGGTGACCTGGGTAAGAAGTGCATGCATTTTCTCTTTTTAAATGTTTTTGAATTTTAATCATATTCAAATGTTTTTGGTTTTATATATCTATCCGAAGACTAACACAAAAATTTTTGTTGATAACACAGATGTTGGACCGTATAGACCTCCTGGCACTTCTCCTATCCAGTGACGAGGAGAGGTAGAAACAACAGCACCACAGTATGCCGCAGATTATCAGGTGGTGGAACAGAATTTAGAGGGCCTGACAGCAGACATTCCAGATATGACTCTGGAAGAGGTTCCATGACGTGATCAGTGTCACACTGTAGGGGTATCAATAGCTATGGGTTGACTGCTCCGTAGAGTTGCTAGAGCAGTTGTGTGTTACCGTGAACATCATCCGTGACGTCACTTTGTAGAAGCTATAAACTTCAATTTTTTATATTTTTGTCTTCGGACAAACTTTTTGTAAAAAACAAACTCTTTTGATCGTTATATATACAGATGGTTTCTACTAGTTTACTTTATGATGTGTGAATTTTGATGTGTTTAATTTATAAATGGTTCAAATGTCTGTCCAATACATAATTAGCCAATGCATCGTTAATGTATTAAAACATCTAGGAGTATGTTGATATTCAATGTGGTCAAAATATTGTTCCAAGAGGCGAATCCGCAAATATACCCGTAACAGAGTAGGACTTCGAATAGAGTAGATATTACTTATATGTAGTACTATAAGCTGCGAGTCAAGTCGCACAACCAAATGACAAATTCTGAGTGATATAACATCAACCAATAATTCAATAATGGTGCTATACTCTGCGATGTTGTTGGTAGCATGGCCAAGACATACACCTCGTAAAGATATAAGTTCGTTTGTTGGGGCATAGATTGCCCACGCAGTGGAAGCTAGGTTCCAAGTACTACGGCTAGCACCATCAGTGAAGCCAATATAGGGTAGTGAAGACTCCGACATCTGGCAATCAAACACAACATCACATAAGGACAGAGACCAGATAACGTCAAAAGCAAACTAAAGTAACACACATAAAGTATGATACATAAAAATACAAGTACGTTGCACAAATGATTTATGCATAGTACTTCTTCAAGTACAACCCATTCCTGGGTTCACTCAAAGGGATACCATCATAATCGACAAGCTCATATGCTCCTTTTTCCAAAACTCAGCGAACAATATAAGGACCTCGCCACATTGGTTCGAATTTCCCAGCTCCTAAGACATCTCGGTCCTGTTCATAGAGAAGAACAAGATCGCCTTCAGAGAAAACACGAGGCTTGACATGATTGTCATATTGTTCCTTGACACATTTCTTCTGGGCTTCTATTACTAGAGTGGCGTCACGTCGAGTTTTGTCTAATCGCATCAGATACAATAGACATTCTTCTTCAACAGAAGTATTGGGTAAGAGTTCGACAACTAGCTTCAGAGAAGGTATCTCGCATTCTATAGGAAGAATGGCTTCCACACCATAGACCAATCGAAAAGGCATAAACCCCATAGAGGATTTAACAGATGTCCGATATGCCCACAATGCCGAAAAGAACATCGTATGCTAGCTTGTTTTATGAATTCCTATCCTCCGTCGAAGCATATTTATGAGAACTTTGTTGATTGCTTCGACCTGAACATTAGCTTGTGGATAATAGGGTGTTGAGTTATCATGACGAAGACCCAACTTTTCTGTAAGTTCAGACATCATAAAATTCCTAAAATGACTACCGTGATCAGTAACGATAGCTTGAGGAACACCAAAACGGGCTATGACATGGTTAAAAAGAAACAACGTTGCAGTCTTTCCAGTATTATCGAATGTCGGCATCACCTTGGCCCATTTTGTAAAATAATCAATAGCTACAATGATGTAACCATGCCCCCCAGCCGAGTGAGGGTGACATGTCATGAAATCAATGCCCCA
This sequence comes from Picea engelmannii, assembly GCA_009831015.1. Taxonomy (NCBI): domain Eukaryota; kingdom Viridiplantae; phylum Streptophyta; class Pinopsida; order Pinales; family Pinaceae; genus Picea; species Picea engelmannii. The sequence continues at coordinate 140,646 of ML808243.1, forward strand.
TTTCACAAAAGGACCAACTGAGACCACAGGATGAAGAGGAGCAGGATGTGACCGAATTTTCTGGTTGTAGGTCTGGCAGGCATGGCATTTCTGGACGACAATAATGCAGTCATTGAATAAGGAAGGCCAAAAATAACCTGCGCGTAAGATCTTCTGGGCAGTAGCATACCCAGACATATGAACACCACATGCTCTGGAATGGCAGTCATTCAGAGCTTTCTCGGCTTCGTCAAAAGTCAGATAACGTCGAAAAATAGAGTCAATACCCCGACGGTAAAGAGTATCACCGAGAATAATGTATTTACGTGCTTGATAACGGACGCGACGTCGTTCAGAGCTAGACAAAGTAGGCTGGAAAGTCTGGGTTTGGAGATATATAATGATATCTCCATACCAAATATCATCAGTACCAATTAGGAAAAGAGATTCATTGGGTAATGAATCTACTGCTACTTTTTCCATGGCAGAGTGAGGAAAAACACATATTAACACAGCAAAAACTAAGGATTTCTTAGACGTGGCACGATCGAATTCCAAGTCAAACTCCTGGAGTATGAAAATCCATTTGGATTAATTTCCCCCTAGCAATTGTCATGTCAAAATGTGTTGCATAGGGTTGCAATGAGAAATCACGGTAGTTTTCCTAGAGAGAATATAATGCCGAAAGCATTGAACAACTTGAACGGTAGCCAAAGCCAGTTTCTCAACATGTTGATATTTGATTTCAATTGAGGTGAGATTTCGACTCAAGTAATAAACAACATGCTCATAGCCCTTATCATCCTCCTGGATGAGAACCATGCCAATAGTATACTCAGAGGCAGCAAGATACATAAAATAATCACGACTATAATCAGGAGGAAAGAGAAGCGGAGCTCGTGTGAGGGACAATTTCAAAGCCTCAAAAGCATGGTTGGCCACGGTATCCCAGACGAATTCTGCATCTTTCTTTAATAGTCGAGTAAAACCACGAGTAATTTCGGTGTAATTAGGGATGAAACGACGAAGAAAGTTTGATTTCCTCTGCAAACTTTGCAATTGACGCAGTGTAGAAGGAGGAGGGAGATTAAGAATCGCCTCAACCTTAAGAGGATCTACCTGGATCCCTTAACGTGAAATGATGAAACCTAGAAGATGGCCAGATTCTACGCAAAAAACGCATCTATGAGGATTTAAACGAATACGATAGAACCAACAACGAACGAAAATGGGGCGGAGATGAGTGGGGTGATCGACTCGGCGTAAAGAATGAGCTGGTAAATCGTCCAAATAGGGTTGAATGATATGCTTTATATCATGAAAAGCATAAGACATAGCACGTTGAAACGTCGCACCAGTGTTCTTAAGACCAAAGGGAAGTTTCCTATAGGCAAAAGTACCCCAAGGACAAATAAAAGTGGTTTTATGTTGGTCTTCGGGAGCGATGTTAATTTGATTATAGCCGGAGAAACCATCCATGAGAGAAACGATTTCACTGCCGACATAATCATCGACAATCTGGTCGACGAAAGGGGTTGGAAAGTTGTCTTTTGGACAGGCTTTGTTAATATCCCTATAATCAACACATACACGAATACTGCCACCTTTCTTATCGATCAGTACAGGGCTAGAAACCCACTCAGTCAGAGCCACGGGATAAATAAAACCGACTTTGAGAAGTTTTTCAACCTCAAGATTGATGGTCGCTGCTTTACGTGGGTGGACCGGACGAAGACGCTGCTGGACTGGTTTAGCTCTGGGGTATGTCTTTATCTCATGCACAACAATAGCAGGGTTGATACCAGGAATCTCTTCGTAGCTCCAGGCAAAGATGTCACGAAATTATTTGAACAGGGATGTATAGGTGACAATTTCATCTGGAGAACACGAAGCTCCAATGTGAACATTTTCAACTATCCCAGGTTTAACTGATATGTCAATGGGAATTGTGGGAGATATATTACTGAGGTTCCCTTCAGCAAACACATCGTGTGAAGTCGCAGGAACCGTGGAAATGACAACAATGGTCGACGGAGTTGAAATTCGTTGGTAGTTCTCTAAAGTGTGTTGTTCCAGAAAAAGTATGGAACGATGATGTCCATCATTCCAAGGGGTGTCCTCCATGATGGACATGATAATCTCGTCAGTGGGAAAGATAACACGGAAAGGACCGGGAGACAACTCATCAAGAGAGGAGGAAGAAAGTGTTTCCGATTGAATGGCTTGATAAGCAGACTCAACTGGACTTAACGACATGACGTCACCGAAACGAGTGTGATCTCCAGGGTCAGGGACAATCCAAGGGTCATGTGATGCAAGAAGTTCATGAGGCACGGTGGAGATCATGTTGATAGAAGTAACTGACGGGCGTGGAATATCGGGTGGAGGAATGGGGAAAGTACCCATTAATGAAGAGTCCTTTAAAAGGCCTACACCGACATTTTCATAACCCGACGAGGTCTTATCTATAAATGACACATTTCCAGTACAAGTATCGGAATTAAAGAAGGCAAGTTGGTCAACTGTAACAACCTTCCCTTGATGAGGAAATATTACTACACGGAAAAGTGTTGACACAACCGCATGCATGGAATCTATCCAGCTACGACCAAGCAGAAGATTATAATCAAGGGGAGCATCGAAGACTTCCACTTCAAATTGGACTGTCTTACCTTCTAGAGTAACAGGTAACGATGGAAGAACACCGTAAGGCTTAAAACCAGAGCCATTGAAGGCTTTCAAATTATTTTGTGATTCGTTCAAGGGAGGAGAGCCAATGGCTTTCCAACAAGCAAAAGACATTACACACGTTGAGGCACCCTTGTCGATTACAGTTCGACAAATGTTCTTGTTAGAGACAACAACTTGTATCTAGAATGCGAGTTGCAGGGGTAACCATGGAATGTGATCATCCAAGTCAAAGAATATTAAATTCGTGTCTGTAGAGTCAATTCCACCTATAGATTTCAACAGTGCCTTCTGTTGTGCAGGACAAGACTGAAGGACTTCAAGGGATGACATTGTTGAAGGTGCCTAGGCCAGATCTTCCACAATGTTGTAGTTCTGGGCCACACGAGCATAAGGATTGAAAGCCGACTTGCAAACAACACCCTTAGGGGGTCGTAAGACTGCATCAAGGCTCGGTCGTTCGAGATGAAGAGGACCGTTTGTAGGTGGAGTCGGTGGAGAGGGTTGTACCAAAGTAGGAGGTGAATAATCAACCTTCTCCTTAGACGGAGTATAATCTTTGGCTCTAGTTGTGAGTGCAACGTTGTTGGGATTGGAATCACCAGTACACATCAAAATGTAAGATGTGGTTGAAGTAGATGGTTGGTCATGGATGACCAAATGAGCCTATTGTTGGGACGGGAAAGGTTGAGACAAGACTGTCGACGTAGATGGCTTTGAGGTCCCTTGAAGGAACTTAGTAACCTCGGAACGTCTTGGACAATCCTTTGTGTAGTGATCATCACCACAGATAAGACAAGGGTAGCGGGGTTTGCACTTATCCCGGTCCTCAACAGGGGTATTTTTAGGCTGCTCTGTTTGATTATTATTTTTTCTCTCCTTATTCTTGCCTCTCCCTTTCTTGGATTTATTTTTACCGGTCGGGGTAGATTGAACGACGTTCACCTCAGAAGTTTTACCGGTGGAAGTGGCAAGAGATGAAGCATTTTGAACATTAGAAGTAGCAGACTTAGGATTGAAGCTTGAAACAGAATGTGATTGGGCTTGGGTAGAACCAATCACACCATCAGCTGCATGTGAGGCAGCGGGAGTAGTTGAAGTGTTGGAAGTACCAGGATGAGGTAACTCAGGTAATAAATCATAAAGTGTTCCTGTTTGCGAATAAACAAGATCAAGATATTGAGCACGACTTATAGCCTGCTCTTCTGTGACAAAACCACCCATGGCAATATTCTTACTGATTTCATTCACAAATGACTTTGTAAACCATTCGGCCAGTAACTGATCGGGGAGTTCAAGTTTAATGAGACGTCGACGTCGTCGCCACTCATGGATATGATCCAAAATATGAGTGCCTTTAGTCTGTTTGAAAGAAGTCAAAATCTCAGTCCCAGTATCATAACAGATTGGTAACTGGTAATGTGTAAGAAAAGCCATAGATAGGGTGTTGAAATTAGAGAAGAAACCTCGTGGCAATTCAATGTACCACTTCACAGCAGAACTGGTAAGGGTTCATTGAAAAAGACGTAGACGAATGGAGTCATCCATCAATGAGTTGGACAAACACCATAGGTGAAAAGTCATCACATGATTGTTCGGGTCCTCCCCCAGTTTGCCATCAAACTTCGGAATGTCCGATGGAATTTTAGCTGGAATAGCAGGCCATTGGGGAGAGTGACGAATAGGATCATTTAGAATTCTAGACAAATTTGGCAAATCCAAAATAGCAAGAAAAGGTAACTGTCGATTCACCTGTGGGTACTGGTGACTTTGGGGTAGAAGCGTTGTTGGTAAACCAGTAGGACCATATGCAGTCTGCCCATAATAGGAAGACCCTGGCTGATTCGGTGGTGGTTGGAGAGGATAGTAACTCGGAGTATTATAACCTTGAGTGGGGACATGAGTTTGAGCATTCGTACCCCAAATAGGAGTTGGTATACCTGGATATGGTTGGCCTATAGTAGGGACAGGTTGTTGCCCCCCAGTCGTCTGAGGAAGATTTTGTAGCATCTGATTCCAATACTGGGCCAAAGCAGGAGGTATATTTTTTCCGAAAGGTGGGGTCGGTCCCCCTATCGTAGGTGGAGTTCCAACCGAAAGTTGTGTGCCAATCGTAGGCTGTGTAGTAAGCGGATTGTGTCCAGGAGGAGGAAATGGAATTGTACCACCTTGTCCACCAACGGGAATCTGCAAGTTTGGTGTAACGATAGGTATAGTGCCACGAGGATTAGGATTGCCGAAAGGGAATTGAGGGAGTGTCGGAATAAAACCGGGAATAGGATGCCCAGAAGGACCACCAGGAGTACCGGCTGGGGTTTGCAGAGGTGTTGGATTGGAAGCATTCAACAAAGCATTCAACGCATGGTAACCAGGTGGTAGTGTCGGAGTGACATTAGGTATTCGCTGGGTATTGATAGGAGCAAGATTAGCTGTAGTAATCTCGTTTGGGACACTCGTAGTATTCGCGAGATGGGCCATCTCGGCAGGAAGAGTAAAGTGATAAGTAGTATTCACCGGGACCGTCTCAGTCTCAAAAAACATTGGAGGGTTAATTTCGGAGACGACAGGTGACTCAGGACTAAAGAGCGGCCTGCGGACGTCTGCTGACCAAAAAGGATCTTGGCCTTCTTCACCGGGAAAGGGCCCAACAGGTGATCCAGAAGAGGTAACAACTACATCTCCAGCAGAATTTAATCGCACAAAAGGTCGTTCACCACGATGAATTCGATAATCTTCTCTAGTATTAGTAATTCAGAAAGTTTCTAGAGAATTAGTTGATTCCACTTGAGATGTGGTAACAACTGTAGTATCACCGTGCTGAGGAGAATCCTCAGGTGTAGCTGTAGGAAAAGGTTGTGACTTGTCCAGATGCTCTGGAGATAAACCTTGCATTCTACGTGAGCGACGTGGGGGAGCTATTGTGAACAAGTAACAAGCTCCGCGAAGAAATTCCCATGGTCAACTTCGAGAAACAAAAAACACACGCTAGTAAACAAAATCTAGGAAGCAATCACCAAGCAGACAAGACCTTCTAATTTCGAAGCCACTAGTTGGTGATGAAATCCAATGTCGCAACAATGAGATGAGAAGGGGTGGGGCTAGGGTGGAAAATTTATGTTGGTGACCTGCTTAATGGACTTACACCTTGGTGCAAGCTCCCACACATAATCGTGGGTATACCCTCCAAGGAGCCCGAGTGAGTTTGATCAACGTCAATTCTAGGTACCGTGAAGACTTTCCCCTCCACAGTCACCTTGGGTAAGAACCTAGAGAGAAAGGCCACTAAGGTCACCACAAACAACAATACAGCCTGGGGAACAGTCGACAGTCTGATCCACACACAAGGGTAGGGTATCGAGCCCGAAATCAACTCGAAAGGCTTCCACTCATCATTGTGGGTATACCTCCGAGTGACCCCCGTAATACGTGCAATCTCTACACTGATGCCAACAAAGCAGGGTGAGTAACTCTGCCAACACCAATGCAACCTAGTGCTTGACCCTTGTGTTAGAAGGGCTTCCCAGGACAATATGTTGCAAATGGAATTTAACACTCCCTAACTCAAGATGCTATTGTGTGTTTTGAGCTTTTGGAGAGTGTGTCTCTATTCCTACTCCAAAGCACTAGCCTAGCTAAATGTTGGTGTACAAGAGCCCTAGAAAAGAGTTACTAGATAAATTTTAAGATTACGCAGTGTTTTTAAAAGCTGTTGTTTACTCAAAGGTAACGGAAGTGAAACTTGTGTTGTATGACTCTGACCCAATAATGCAAGGATGCAAATGAAATGTATCTTTGTTTGTTCAATGAATCCTAGTTATGGGAGAGAGAGAAAATTTTCAAGATCAACCCTGTACTACAATGCAAAATTTCCTTTCAAATGCCAACACAAACAATCATTTATCAAATGACAATGCTCTATGTGTCTTTTTCAAATACTTCAATAATCTTTAAAATTTGAGTTTTCAATGTTTTCTAAAAGACAAAAACAATTTGATGAAAGAAAAAACTTTATGTTCACTTTTCAAAAAGAACTCTCACTATACCAATGAGAGAGCAGAAAATCAAATCATAAAGAATCAAGCAAGAACAATCCAATCAACTCTTTCAATGAAAGCAAAAACAAAGAGCAAACCAATGAGTCTTCTCAATGCAAACAAAAATGTTCTTTCAAAACAATAAGAAAATGAGAAAAACGAAGTACTCAACTTTCAACCAATCACTGGTTCTCAACCAATCATACACACTCAACTCCTGAAGTCAGAGAGAATGATTTTTCCAATAAGAGTCAAGAAACGAAATTCAAGACACAAAGGACAAGAAAAACCTTGAAACCCTAAAACTATTCACGCATGCAAAATAAATCAAGAAACATATCAATCAATGATCCAAGAAACCAATAAGAGGTAATTCAACTGATCTGAGTAGTTAGAAAAACCAAAACTCAATTTCAAAATTTTGAAAAATATTGTTCTCGGGCAAGTAGTGTTACACAGTGTGAGAATCTATGATTCTCGCAGGTGACCCTTTAGCAAGGTGCGAGGTTATCGCACTGAAACTTATGTGCAGGGTGCGAACCCTCCAAATTCTTGCAGGCTGGAATTTGTAAATTGAAGAAAAATTCAAAAAGGCTTCTAGACTTAGAAGGTCTATCAGGATATCCTGAAGACTCAGAGACTGATAAGACAGAAGAAAAATGAAACTAGAGCAAATGGCCACAGAAAAATGAAAAAGGCCACAAAGAAAAAGGGATTGTCCCCAGTGGAGTCGCCAATTTTGTTATTGGATAAATCCGTAAGTGAGGACACAATCCGATCTCCCTAGATCCACCTGGATCTAGAGAAAAACAAGACAGAATAATACTCTTTCCCTAGATTTCAACTATTGAATGAACTAGGAGGCAAGAATCATGAACATACCTTATGATCGCTTCCTTGGGTCTTTGTTGTTCCAACTTCTCTCCAATGCTCTTGTGCCGTCAAGACCACAACAATACAAACCAATCGAAGTGAAGACAACTAAATATATTCAACAGTTAATCTATGTATATGATCAAGGAGTTATACAATAAAGTGACATTAGCTTTATGGGAAAGGGACATATTATTGTATTATATTGATGGAAAGCAAAGATTACAACCTAAGCCTTGATGTTGCAAACCTCCTTTCGATGGCTCCTGGCTCTAACACACACACTTGCTCACTTGCATGAAGAAGATCAACCACTTTTGATAACCTTGTTGGGGTTCTCTAGCTGTTGTAGCTTCAGTCCTTCACACAGTATTTCACTAATTCTCCAATAAGCTTCTTGCTTGTTTGCTTGCTAACCTCTTCCATGAGAATCCCCTCAATATATAAGAGAGAATGAATTAGTTACTTGGATAGGAATTATCCCAAAATATCAGGAAAGCCAGTACTTAGATAACCATTCGAATGCCATCTCATCCTTCTAGAAGATTTCCTTCTAGAATCTTTGAGAATTCTTCTTTTTCTCTTCTTTAGAAAGGGTTCGCACCTTAGTAGTTAGACACAGTGCGAACTTCTTGCACCCTGGCTTAAGGTAGCCTGTGAGAATCATACATTCTCACAGGAAAATGTATTGGTAGCCTGTGAACCTTCCTTAAAAATGATATTTTTGGTAAGAGAAGAAAGTAACTTTTCTCAGGAGAAAGTTCTAATGAAGAGCCTGAGTACATCATAATCAATACATCATCATGACGACCAAAATCATGGGTAACAGTTATCCTTTCAAATTCAATTCAATTTGGTTGGAAGATCCAAATTTTGATAAGTTTGTTCATTCCAACTGGGATGGACTGTTAGGAGCAAAGACTCTAAACCCGATGGAATCATTCACTAAAAAGATAAAGTTACTTAAGGAACTGGTGTATAACTAGGAGAAAAATAAAAAGAGTGAGGCAAAGGAAGAATTGGTTAATCTTGAAGGTGAGTTGGAATCATTATATTTCAATCATCCTGGAGGATTTGAGAAGGAGGAGGATAAAGTGTTAATAGCAGAAAAAGAATAGAGGAAATTGTTCCTATTGAGACAGGAAGATGAAACATGGAGGAAAAAAAGCATAATTAATTGGTTAGCATAAGGGGATATAAATACTAAATTCTTTCACGCGTATGAAAATTCCAGGAAACAAACCAACACTATTTGGGGGATTACCAACGAGGAGGGACATGTGATATCTAGTGATCAAGAGTTACAATTATAAGCTGTTGAGTTTTTCCGGAACTTGTACAAGGCACAGCCTAACCTGGCCATATCTGATCAACTAGAAGTTTTAAAGAATTGTCCAAGGATGTTTTCAGAGGAAGAAAGTCTTAGATTGTTTGAGCCAGTTACAACAGATGAAATCCTGTCAATTCTTAAAGGTTTTAAAGCATCAAAAAGTCTTGGCCTAGATGGCTAGGCTGTGGAATTGTTTTAGGATTTTTATGATTTAGTGGGGGTTGATATTTTGGAGATGGTGGAAGAGTCCATGAAGAAATGTAGGGTGTCTGGAGATCTGAATGCTACCTTTTTTTCTCCTATTCCAAAGAGTGATAATCATGGTTCTTTTGGAGATTTTAGACCTATAGCTTTATGTAATCTGGTTTATAAGATTATTACTAAAAATATTCCCAAAAGAATTAAATCCACCTTGTCTTTTGGGGTCTCAAAGGAACAATTTAGTTTCCTCAAGGGAAGGAAAATTACTGATGCAATTGGAATAGTGCATGAAGATTTACATAGCATAAAGGTAAAAAATATAAAAGCTATTGTGTTAAAGCTTGATTTGATAAAAAATTATGACAGAGTGGACTGGGGACTCTTAAGATTGGTATTGTTATAGGTGGGTATGAGTATAGAAGCAACTGATTGGATCATGGGGTGTGTGACCTCAACGAATTTTGTTGTGCTGATAAATGGTAAGCCTATTACATTCTTTAAAAGTACAAGGGGTTTAAGGCAAGGGTGTCCATTGTCTCCTTTATTGTTTCTCCTTGTTGTTGAAGCGTTAAGTTGAATTATAAAGGAGAAGGTAAGGGAGAAGAAAATAGAAGGAATATTAGTGGCAAGAGGGATTTTTATTACTCATTTGATGTTTGTAGATGATGTTATATTGTTTGGAAATGGTAATATTGTTGAGTGGGAAGTCTTTATGGAGATTCTGGCACTATTTTGCAAAGCAACAGGTACGAAATTTAGTCCACAAAAATCCTTATTTCTAGAAGTTGGATGGGCAGGAGAGGACTTAGTTTTTCTGAAATTGATCTTGCCCTTTGAAGTAAATTCAGTGAATGAAGTTTTTAAGTATCTTGGGTGTTTTCTAAAACCTGATTGCTATATTAAATCATATTGTCATTGGCTGGTGAAAATATTTGAAAAAAGCATTGCAAACTGGAGTCATAGATGGTTAAGTTTAGGGGGAAGGGTAACTCTCATCAAAGTTGTAGTTGAAAGTATCCATGTTTATTGGTTGTCCTTAGAAAAAATACCAAAAAGTATATTAAATACTATCAGAAGTAGGATGTTTAGTTTCTTGTGGACTGGAAAAAATTTAAAAGAAGGGATACACCTGATAAGTTGGAATAAAATTGCTAAACCTAGGAACTTAGGTGGGTGGGGTATTAAAAATATCTTTACCTTTGGGAAAGCTTTAGCAACAAAAAGTTTATGGAGATGTCTTGTGGTACCTGGTCTTTGGCATGAGGTTATACTTAAAAAGTATCTAAGGAAGAAATTTGTGGTGGAATGGTTTAGGGAAGGATGGAAAATTTGGTCTTGCATATATAATATTTGGAGAGATCTTACCTCATCCATTTCCATAATAACTGATTGGTTGGTCTGGAAACTTGGTAATGGGAGACACATCAGAATTTGTGTTGATCTTATGGTTGGGTCACACACTTATTTTAAGTTATCAAGGAATATTGTCCTAGCTTTAAAGGCTCAAGGAATAGAATTCCTTACCCAAGCAAGGGTACATGTTTTGGCGAACACTAGGAAACCAAGATGGAAAAAGGCTGAGGATCTAGGCTTGGAAGGAGAACAAATAGAAGAATGGAATAACTATGTCAAAGATTTAATGGGTTTGGGATTTGAGTTGATCAATGAAAAATATTTACTAATGTGGTCTTGGGATACTAAAGGTGGCCAAGTAACAACAAAACAAGCATATGAAGTCCAGTTGGAGGAGACAATAGTAGTTGAACCAATTTTCTGGTATAGTGATCTGTGGAGATGGAAGTTACCTTTAAAAATCAAACTCTTTATGTGGATATTACTTGAAAAAAAAATACTTACTTGGGAGAACTTATACAAAAGAGGTTTTTTAGGGCCAAGCAGATGTGTTTTATGTGGGTTACATGAGGAGAATTTGAAACATTTTTTTATGGACTATACCTTCACTAAAAAAAATTGGTCTACATTAATATTGGAATTAAAACTTGAGAGTGGTTGGGAAGGTGATCAGGTTGTTGAATGTATTGAAAAATGGAAAAAGAAGAGGGAGAACTATAAATAATTACCTGGTTACTTATGTTGGGAGGTGTGGAAACACAAGAATTTGGCTATTTTTGAAGATCGTCCAATAAATAGAGTCAAAGTGTGTAATCGTATATTACAGGATTTGGGTGAACTAAAAGTAACTAACTTTTCTAAGGTTAGTAGGATAGATCGGCCACCTTTACTAGATTGGGACTTGGCTGTGGGATTCTTTGATGGTACCTCACAAGAGAGGGGTACAAAGTGTGGGGTTGAAGTAGTGTTAAAATGCCCAAAGCTGGGCACTTTCAGGATTAAAATGAATTGTGGCAGTGGAACTAATACCAGGGGTGAACTTTTAGCTTTGTGGTGTTTACTTTATTTTGCTTGTTATAAAAAAATAACAATGTTACAACTGGTTGGTGACTCAAAAGTTATTATAGAGTGGTTTTCTAATAAAAATGACTTACATGTGGTCTCACTTATTCCTTGGATGACAAGAATTAGAGTGTTGAGCGTGAGCTTTATACAACTAAAAGCCAAACATATTTACAGAGATTTCAATCAAAAAGTTGATTATCTTTCAAAAGAAACAATCCTACTTGATGAGGATGGTATTTACTATGCAGGGGGTGCTGGAGGAGATTCAAAGAATTTTGAAAGAATGAAAATCAACTAATAGAGTAAAAGGGAAAAGGAAAATATTATGATCTTTTTGTTTTTGTGTATTGGATAAGTACTTCTGGCGGATATATACTACAAAGAAAATTTCTAAATGCTACAATTTTGATGATGTAATATGTAAGATGAACATATTTCTAGTTTCTAGTGCTAAAGAACCTGGTAGATTTGATCTATTTTGACAGTCTTTTGTAACAGAATTGTTATATTTACTACTATAATTTTTTTTTATATGAAAAAAAACACCTTTAAATATGAAATACCCTTGGATTCAAAAATGATTATTCATTAAAGTGGAACTCTGCCATTGTCCCATCACTTCACTTGCTCATTGTTCCTAAGAGTTGTACGCTAACTACAGGCACACATTGACTATGGTTGTTTAAAAAATACACCCAATAAAGATGGTGAGGATCATCATTGTCTAAAATACTTATGTGTATTATGATAAAATGGGATCCCACTATAGCTATATGCTCAATAGATGCATACAAGTATCTGATCTAATCTTGGAAATATGTGAAAGTGAGGAGAGGAGAAGAGATATTTGCAAGTATGATGCAAGAACAAAATATTCTTAATGTATCCATATCAACCAAAAATATTTTAATTTCAAGCTAGTAAATTGTAGGGTGTAATAAGTGCAACAATTTCCATTGTTGTAACACCAGTGCTCAAAGTGAGTGTTGCAACTCCTATTGTTGTAATATCAGTGATGAAAGTGAGTGTGTAACACCAGTGATGAAAGTGATACAAATTCCAATGATGTAACTCACTTTGATGTGACACCGGTGTTGTAAATCACATTGCCACAACACTAGCGCTACAACTCCTATTTTTGTAAAACCTATTGCTGCAACACCTATGATGTAACTTACAATTGCTATATCATCAATGTTGTAACTCATGTTGTTGTAACACCCGTGCTGCAATTCTTTTCGAACTGCAAATATTGCAACTCCAAGTGTGTTGAAATTTTGTTAGATTGTTGTAGATCACGATGGAAGACAAATCACTTGAAATGGTTTGAATAGGCTAATCATTACAGCTTCCTAAGTCCCCAATGCACATTTGGGAAATGGTTGGGAATTTGAACTGTTGTAACTTCCCTGTGTCCAACCCATCTTGGTGGAGAAAACAATAAACAATTCAGAAGGAAAAACGGTTGGGGGCATGATGAAACTTCCATGAAATGAGAGGAGAAAAAGAAAATGAGAAGAGGGTTCGAGAGGTTTGTGCAAAAGAAAAGGAAAGAATCAAGGTAACAGACAAGGGGGTGTTTGTAGGAGAATAGAACAGAGGAAGGGATGCTAGTTATGGGATCAAAAAATGGACCGATGAACACACATCCAATGATTGAATACGAATGAGAATTATGCTAGATTTTTTGGTAAATGTAATGAGACTATAAAAGACAAAATTATGTCTGGTTAATAAATAAACTCAATTCTCTATTTTAATGGTGTTGTTTTAGTTTCCTTTTACTATGATTGTACATTCCTCTTGGAATTCTTTAATTTGTTAATTTATGTTAACTACAATACTCTTTTAGTTGTGCACTATGTGTGCAAAAACCTAGACATGTAGTTGGATGAGTACATGATCAATGGTGACTGCATCAAGTGGAATTAGAGTTGTCTTAGCTACTAAGTTGTGAGGGACAATTCCTAGAAGTAAGGTCTGTGAATGTTAGTCCGAGTGAGGGCTACAAGGAAACTTGTAAGGATGTCACCACGTAGAGTAGGAGAAACACGAGGGAGGTGCGAGGGACCGAGAATTAGAGGAATTGCGAAGGAGAATAAAAGAAGTAGAAAATAGAGGGCTTGGATATGTTGATAGTGATTCAAAATCAGAGGATGATCTTGAATGATCCAGGTGGATATTGGTGGCCACCCACCTATTCCAACTAGCTCCTCTTGACAATTTTTAGTTCAACATGTTCTTTTGTACTTATTTGTAATTGTGGGTTCTACACTTTTGGAGCTATCTGAAGCCCTACACATATTCCAGGTGGATACTTTTGAATGTTTTCATGTCAACACATCTTGTTGTACTTCCAGGGTTGTTTTGGGGCCCTAAACAGTGTTCTTTTGGCTCGTCAAATTCAAACTATAGACAGAGTTAGACTTTGATGGAGTAATGTGTAGTCATTGAAAATACCTTTCCAATGGGCTATCACGTGCCTAAAACGGAGGTCGTGTGCAAACGTTACGACCCCAGGAAGTTGAGGTACCAAATTAGCCAAATGGGGCCCACATAAATTTTGGGGTTTCATTTCCTAGGGTTAGGTTTTTGGATGTCTAGGGTTTTGCCATTCATGAGTAATGTTGAAAATGCCTTTGGAGCCTCATTGTAATAATTTTTCTCAGACGAATGCACGTAGCATCCACATCTCTTTTTAGAGATAACTACCACCATTCGAACAAGTGTTTTAGTTCTGCAGTTTTACAGTTTCATCTTATTTCATTTATTCAATAGAAGATATTGTTCACTGGATATCTATTTTGTTATTCATATCTATTTGTTTATTGTATTTATTCTATTAATCAATTCATTTCGCTCCTAAATCCATATCAGTGGTATCAGAGCGGTTTGCTCTTCATTCATTTTTCTTCATGCATGTCCCTGACAATATCTGGGTACACGAAGTTGGCACTCGAACCAATCACGCCATTGCAATATCGATCGCGATGACCCTGACAAAAACCCATGGGAGACGAAAATAAATATGATGGAGCAGGAGATCCTTTTAAAATGTTGCTCGAGGAAGCCCTTGCACGACAAAGGAATGAAATGATAAACAAATTTGTGCAGATCCTTCGACGACTGCCCATAGGAGAAGCATCTTCATCAAGCGGCCACGCAACCCCCTTCAAGGTACATGCAAATTTTGATATTCTATTATTTGAAGGACTGATAGATGCAGATGTTGTAGATAAATGGTTGAATCTGCTCGAAGGGTATTTTTCGGTCCACAATTTTTTCGATAGGGAAAATATTAATTTTTCACTCCTCAAGGTTGTCCCCCATGTTAAGGACTGGTGGGACACTTACTATGAGCAAAGGGCCATAGAGTAATATGCAATATTTGAGGTTTCCCCTACATGGTATTCCTTCCAGGATGCCATTAAAGAATAGTACTACCCTGTTGGAAGCTACGAGGACCGGTACACCAAATGGACCACCCTGCATCAAGAAAGGGACCAGAAAATACCATATTTCACCAATATTTTCCATACCATGTGCACCAAGTTGGGTATCAAATACTCTAAGTGGAATCTGGTGCTCAAATATCGTGGTTGTTTGCATAGATACATTCAAACAGAAATGGAGTTTCTGGACATCGCCTCATTGGGTACGAATTATAGATATGTTGTCAAGATCGTGCAAAACTTTAAGTAGAATAGGAGAGAGTTTGGATCTGCAAAATCCTCGTAGCCAAATAAGGGAAAAGGCGGCCCCAACCCACACATCAAGGGATCGATAAAACATGGCCACTCTAAGGACAACCAGTTCAAGATGCAACACAAGAAGGGAAATGAGAAGATGAAGAGGGACATGAGAAAATGGTGTGAATACCATAAAATACCTTGGCACAACACTAAAGAATTCCGCTCCAAGAATTCACTCATGGTCGAGCTAAAGGATTGGAATCAGAGGATGATTCTGATTCTAAATCAAATCTAGAAGGAGGGAAGTGGGTTATTGGTGTTGAATCCAGTTCCACTATTGTTGCCACTAAAGTTCAACCATGCGAACCAAAAGAACCAGAGGAAGGGGAATGTCTCTTTCACTCATAGATGTGGGTAAAGGGGGCTCCGTTTCATTTAATTTTCGATAGCAGAATTCAAAAGAATCTGATATCAACATAGTTCTTCAAGCAGTTGGACCTACCGAAGACACCACACCCGCAACCCTACACCATCGACTGGCTTCACCTAGGAAGATATCTTTGTGTCAGCCAACAATGTCTTTTTCCCTATGACAGCAAGCCTTTAAAAGATGAGGTATTGTGTGATATTTATCCCATTGAATTTTATGATGTTATTTTAGGAAAACCATATTTGTGGAAGCGTCATGTTGTGTATGAGTCTATACCCCACAATGTTATTATTAATTTGGGTAGACAATTGTAAAGAATACCAGAGGTAGGTTCGCATATCACTATTTCTTTAATCTTTGTTAAGCAATCAAGTAAGGTCATTTCATAGACCAATAAGTTCATCTTCTTTGTGATTCGTGTTGATATTATGGTAGCTTCGGGAGGTATGAACCTCTATTCTGACCTATGACGAGATTAGAATATTCTGGAAGGAAGTAAAGAAGTAAAGGAAACCCTAGACGAGATGTCGGCTGCAGAAATATAATTAATATGAATTAATTAGTACCCAAAAGAAGAAGTCGGCCTAGGAAAGCCTCCCAGATTACTATAAATATAGGGCGCCAGTTTCTCATTATTCACATTCTTAGAATTGTAGAGAGCTAGTTGTGCGCACTGCAGTTGGCAGTTTTGTGTGCAAGTTTCTGGGGAAGGTGTTGCGCCAGCTTCTGGGTGGGACTATCTGATCATATTTGGTTTCTATCCTTGCTTGGTTGTTATTGGATAAATCCGTAAGTTCGGACACAAACCGATCTCCCTAGATCCACCTGGATCTAGAACAAAGCAAGACATAATAATACTCTTTCCCTAGATTTCAACTATTGAATGAAATAGGAGGCAAGAATCATGAACATACCTTATGATCGCTTCCTTTGGTCTTTGTTGCTCCCACTTCGATCCAATGCTCTCGTACAGTCAAAACCAAAACAATACAAACCAACCGAAGTGAAGAAAGCACAATCTATTCAACAGTCAATCTATGTATATGATCAAGGAGTTATACAATAAAGTGGACTTAGCTTTATGGGAAAGGGACATATTACTGTATCATATTGATGGAAAGTAAAGATTGCAACCTGATCCTTGATGTTGCAAACTTCCTTTCGATGGCTCTTATCTCTGACACACACACTTGCTCACTTGCATGAAGAAGATCAACCACCTTTGATAAACTTGTTGGAGTACCCTAGCTACTGTAGCTTCAGTCCTTCATACAATCTTTCACTAATTCTCCAATGTCTTGCTTAACCTTGTTTGCTTCTCTTTGCTTAACCTTTTCCATGAGAATTCACTCAATATATAGGAGAGAATGAATTGATTAATTGGATAAGAATGATCCCAAAATATCAGGAAATACAGTACTTAGATAACCATTCAAATGCCATCTCATCCTTCTAGAAGATTCCCTTCTGGAAGCTTTGAGAATTCATATTTTTCCTTGTTTTAGAAAGTGTTCGCACCCTAGCAATTACAAACAGTGCGAACTTCTCGCACCCTGGCTTAAGGAAGCCTGCGAGAATCATACATTCTCGCAGGCAAATGTATTAGCAGCCTGCGAACCTTCCTCCAAAATGTGATTTTTGGAAAGAGATGAAAGTAACTTTTCTCAGGAGAAAGTTCTAATGAAGAGCCTGCGTATACCATAATCAATACATCATCATGATGACCAAAATCATGGGTAACAGAATGCCCCCCAAAGTCTGAGATTGGAACCAGTGACAGTCGATAGACTTTGTAAGATGCATGTGTGTGTCGAGAACTAGGAGCACATCTAATCGGAAACCTGCGAACAATCAAGCATCCGCAGAGTATCATATATATCAATTCTGAGGTAGACATTCCCATACTCAAATCACAGACTGACACCATTGTAGACATGGGTCATGGCCACCAATCATACACTGTGGATCGATGCCTTCAAAATATAGCATAGACACCTGAATACACTGTGGATCTATGCAAGAAATTTCAAATCAAGATGACATAGCCATGAAACATACACAGTGGATCTATGTGTTGCAAATTATACATACTCCATCGCAACCTGGATCACAAAGATAATATCCAGGGTCTTCAATCTCATCGCCCAAAGTATGAATCTAGCCATGTGATTACATGTGTTGAAGTCGAACATGGTAGAAACCACTTGATTACCATTCATTGATGTAACCGTTAACAAGTGCGAGGGAAATCACCATTGATGTCAATGACTCCCAAGGTACCATAGTATAATCCATCGAGTGTGAATAAATGAGTTGATGTTGAACATCCAACATAATCTTTCGATCAGGGGTCAATAATGTAAACCCACTGTCGAAAGCGAGGAAAATTTTCATTGAGGCATGCAAGCTCCAAGGTACTAAATAATTTCTAAGTCTTGAATATGGATAATGAGATGAAGTTGACAGGACACGACTCGTCATAGGAGGGCCTTAATGTATCCCCCATCAATGACACGAAATGAGTAACAGAGTTTGAAAGTGAAACAAAGCATTTTGCAAATTGGACTGGACACAGGGAAGGCTGACACGGAGAGAATGGATAACTGCAGATGGCCGACTCAATATAGGTTTCATATGGACTTCTCTTGAACATATGAACGACATGACCAATGATTTGGAAGCATTGACTCAAAAACGACACATGAAATGACCTTGTAATCAATCGAAAGAGAGACAAATGGATTTCCCAAACCGACTTCAAATGATGAATAGGGGGTGTCATGTTCAAGAGCGACACTTACTGTCAATCAATACGAAGATGAAACATATCCCTTTCCCAAATTTCCCCCCACCATTTCCGGAAAGTACCTCTTTATTTTTACACAAGCTTGAAGAGGATCACATATGCTTGTTGATATAAGCTCATCCTTCAGACGAGTCCCTCGGATTATTTTTAACAAACCCTAAGAAGAAGTGGTTCGGTCCCATCACAGGTCTGTCCATGTTTGTTTAACGAGTCCAGAGATAGTAAACTCGAAGGTTTTTCAAGATTATAGAGTTTGGAAAAACACTTAAAAGAGAACTCTCTCAGTTCCTTTTTCGTAACATAGTCTGGACGAGACCGAAAAAGAGATAAATTATCGCTCACCAGACGCATACTTCAAATACTTTATCGAGCGTGAAAATAGCAAGGTCGCTCGACGATCTTTTCATGTTTAGAGAGTCTGAAAAGAGATTAAAGAGGACTCCAGGGGGGTTCCTTTTTCATATAACCTTGTTGAGCCCGAAAAAGTGATAAAACTATGCTCGATCACGTTCTCATATATTTACGAGCGTAAGAACGGACAAAAACGACGCTCGAGGTTTTATGTAAAAACCCTAAAAACAATAAAAAACATGCCATAACGAAGAAAAATATGTCCATACCCTTGTGTTTAATTATCAACGTCATCACACCTGCAAGTCATTACACTCATCTTGATATTAGGGATTAGGTTTAATCAATAGATAAGCATAAAAAACCCAAAATGACATAGTAAAAAGTAAATCAAATGAGTAAATAATCATTTTTACCATATCATTTCACATTTCCACTATTGAGCTCCAAAACCCCCTTTTTACCCTCCGAGTTTGGCGTTAATTTTCGGGAGCTACAAGAGATCATTCAACGAGCTGTCTGCAGCATTAAGGTAAGCTCTTTATTCTTGACATTTTCATGGTTTAAATTTTTGATTTCATTGGTTAGTTTTTCAGTTTCAAGTGGTTTTTTGAACCCTACATGCGCGTTGGCATTCTCGCAGGCAGCCCATATGGGCCCTGCGAGAATGATGCGTTCTCGCAGGTGAGCCTTAAGACACCTGCGAGGTTCTCGCACTGTGCTAATGGGGCACCTGTGAGAATCGCAAACTCAAAAATGTTTTTAAATATTTAGCCAATGAAAAAAGATCCAGATCATGAATAAAATCATTAATCCTCCTTTTATGTTCCTTTTGCAGATAAATAGCCACAAACATGGTGCTTGAGTGGCATGAAAGAGAACATGAAGAGGATAATGCAAATGCTGAGAATCATCCTCCTACCATAGATTCATTGAGAGATTGTGGGCTCTTAAAATACTTTCGCATCCTGGGCATGAGGGCCCAAGTCAGACTACTAGAATTTTTGGTCCGTATGTGGGACCCAGATCAGCAGGTTTTCAATGTAGGAGCTCACACATTGTCCATAGACATTGAGGACATATACCTTTTGACTGGATTTCCCAGGTGCGAGTATTATGTCATCCTGACCGGTAGTAGAGGTGGTGGGATAAAGATGAGTGAATAATGCAATCAATACTGTGTACCTGAGGCTGAGAGGAAAAAGGGAAAAATTTTCTATCTGGGGGGTACAAGACTTGACCCTCCGCACTATCCTTTTTACTATAGCTCGGATGGCCAGGAGTTATGCTCCTCATATGGAATTACAGAGCTACTTTCAGTACGCCATCGAGTGTACTGAGCCTCGAGTATTCAACTGGGCAGATGCTGTGCTTCGCAGTATCAAAAAGCAATTAACCAAATGATGGTGAGGTGAATTGAAACAATTTGGGTATGGATCTTTACTAGTGTCCTTCTTCCTTGAGAGGGTCCCTGTATTTAGACTACAGGTTGAGTGGAACCTACCGGGTCCTAGGGATCCAAGGATGTTGATATGGTGTCGGCTCATGGCCCGACACGTGGAAGGACCAATCGTCAAATACGACGATATTTTCTTTGACTGGCTTCAAAACCAGATGTTAATGGTCGATGACTATGCTTATGCTGGGTTGGATTTCCAAGGAGATATGGATTTGGCATTACCTGAGGACACTCAGTGGGGTGACCTTGGTAAGAAGTACACACATTTTCTCTTTTTAAATGTTTTTGAATTTTTATCATATTCAAATGTTTTTGTTTTATATGTTTATTCGAAGACTAACACAAAATGTTTGTTGATAACACAAATGTTGGACCGTATAGACCTCCTGGCACCTCTCCTATCTAGTGACGAGGAGAGGTAGCAGCAACAACACCACAGTATGCCGAAGATTATCAGGTGGTGGAACAGAATTTAGAGGGCCTGACAACAGACATTCCAGATATGACTCTGGAAGAGGTTCCACCACGCGATCAACGTTACACTGTAGGGGTATCAACAGCTATGATTCGACTGCTCCGTAGGGTTTCTAGGGCAGTCATGTGTTACTGTGAACGCCATCCATGACGTCATTTTTTAGAAGCTATAAGCTTCAAATTTTGATATTTTGGTCTTCGGACAAACTTTTTGTAAAAACTCTTTTGATCGTTATATATACAGATGGCTTCTATTGGATTACTTTATATTGTGTAAATTTCAAATGTGTTTGATTTATAAATGGTTCAAATTTCTGTCCAATACATAATTGGCCAATGCATTTGTTAATGTATTAAGACATCTAGGAATATGCTGATATTCAATGTGATCAAAATAACGTTCCAAGAGGTGAATTCGCAAATACACCCATAATAAAGTAGGACTTCGAATAGAGTAGATATTACTTAGTTGTAGTACTACAAGTTGCGATTCAAGTTGCACGACAAAATGAAGAATTCCAAGCGAGATAGCATCAACCAATAATTCAATGACGGCGCTATACTCTGCAATGTTGTTGGTCGCACGACCAAGACATACACCTCGTAAAGATATAAGTTCATTTGTTGGGGCATAGATTGCCCACGCAGCGGAAGCTAGGTTCCGAGTACTATGGCTAGCACCATCAGCGAAGCCAATATAGGGTAGCGAAGAATCTGACATCTGGCAATCAAACACAATGTTACATAAGGGTAGAGACCAGATAACGTCAAAAGAAAACTAAAGTAACACACACAAAGTATGATACATAAAATACAAGTAATTGTGCACAAATGATTTATGCATAGTACTTCTTCAAGTACAACCCATTCCTGGGTTCACTCAAAGGGATACATCCGTAAGTGGAGTCGCCAATTTTCTTATTGGATAAATCCGTAAGTGCGGACACAAACCGATCTCCCTAGATCCACCTGGATCTAGAACAAAGCAAGACAGAATAATACTCTTTCCCTATATTTCGACTATTGAATGAACTAGGATGCAAGAATCATGAAGATACCTTATGATCGCTTCCTTTGGTCTTTGTTTCTCCCATTTCGCTCCAGTGTTCTTGTACAGTCAAAACGAAAACAATACAAACCAACCGAAGTGAAGAAAGCACAATCTATTCAATAGTCAATCTATGTATATGATCAAGGAGTTATACAATAAAGTGGAGTTAGCTTTATGGGAAAGGGACATATTACTGTATCATATTGATGGAAATTAAAGATTACAACCTGAGCCTTGATGTTTCAAACTTCCTTTCGATGGCTCTTAGCTCTGATACACACACTTGCTCACTTGCATGAAGAAGATCAACCACCTTTGATAAACTTGCTGGAGTACCCTAGTTGTTGTAGCTTCAATCCTTCATACAATCTTTCACTAATTCTCCAATGTCTCACTTAACCTTGTTTGCTTCTCTTTTCTTAACCTTTTCCATGAGAATTCACTCAATATATAGGAGAGAATGAATTGATTACTTGGATAAGAATGATCCCAAAATATCAGGAAATCCAGTACTTAGATAACCATTCGAATGCCATCTCATCCTTCTAGAAGATTCCCTTCTAGAAGCTTTGAGAATTCATCTTTTTCCTTGTTTTAGAAAGTGTTCGTACCCTAGCAGTTACACACAGTGCAAACTTCTCGCACCCTAGCTTAAGGCAGCCTACGAGAATCATACATTCTCGCAGGCAAATGTATTAGCAGCCTGTGAACCTTCCTCCAAAATGTGATTTCTGGAAAGAGATGAAAGTAACTTTTCTCAGGAGAAAGTTCTAATGAAGAGTCTGAGTATACCATAATCAATACATCATCATGACGACCAAAATCATGGGTAACATTGGTGCATTAGCCTTGCTTGGCTATTGATTGCTACTAGTATTCTTCTCTGTCAAGGTCAAGGTACTAGTATGAAGAAGCTCTCATACATGACGAAGTCAACCCTAATGAGCTTTGGCATAGAAGGTACGCTCACATAAACTATCAAGAATTACCTTTTCTCAGAAGGATGGTTGAAGGAATACCAGAATTGAAATCTACACATGAAGGAATCTGCAAGGGATGTTCCCTTAGGAAGAATATCAAGAAACCATTCCCAAGCAACAACAACAGATCTAAGGAGATCCTAGATCTAATACACTCAGATGTTTGCGGTCCGATGCCAGTCAGATCTCTAGGAGGATATATTTACTACGTAATATTCATAGACGATTATTCAAGAAAGACTTGCCTATACCTACTAAAGACAAAAGATGAAGTATTGAACAAGTTCCAAGAATTCAACACAGAAATAGAAAACCTCACGAACAAGAAGATCAAGACATTAAGAACAAATAATGGAGGAGAATACATCTCGAAAGAATTTGTTGCATTCTATAAGATGACAGGGATTAGGAGGGAGATGATTGTTCCTCATAATCCTCAACAAAATGGCATAGCAGAAAGGAAGAACAAATCTATCGAAGAAACCGTAAAATCCTTACTAAATGATCAAGGTCTATCTATGTTCTTATGGGGAGAAGCAACAATGACAACAATATATGTGCAGAACAAAATTCCTCATCACATATTGAAGGATATGACACCAGAAGAAGCCTTCTCATGTAAGAAACCTAATGTGGAAAACCTAAGAATATTTGGATGTTCTATTTACTCTCACATTCCCAAGGACAAAAGGAATAAACTAGAACCCTCGGGAAAGAAGGGGATATTCATGGGATATAGTGAGTCATCCAAGGCTTACAGAATATATATTCTATAACAACACAAGATCAAAGTTAGCAGAGACATAATGTTCAATGAAAGGATGGCCTTTAGGAAATCCATCGAAGAAATTATAGAAGAAGAAGATATTGAAGAAACTAATGAAGAAAACACAGAAAATGAAAATGAAAAAAAGGAACAACCTGATCATCCTATGGAGCCATGTCAAAACATTGATTTAGATATCATACCTAAGACCAAGAAATGACTAGCTTGGCTTGAAGCTACCTTACAAGACGCAACAAGACTCAAGGTTCCAGAAGGAACATTCAGGAAGAGTAAAAGACCCAAAATATTCTCAAGTTATGCATCACACATGACGAAGCTTCTAGATGAAGAACCTACCACATTTGAAGAAGCAGTTCAAAAGGGAAAATGGAAAGAAGCTATGACAGAAGAGCATCAATCCATTATGAAAAATGAGGTATGGGAAATTGTACCTAGACCGAAAGAAAAAATTGATGGTAACTTCAAAATGGGTATACAAGATAAAACATGCAGCAGATAAAAGCATGGATAAATACAAGGCAAGATTTGTAGCCAGAGGGTTCTCCCAGAAGGAGGGAGAAGATTATGATGAAACTTTTTCTTCGGTGGCTAGATATACTTCCATCAGAGCTGTCATATCTCTTGCCACTTGCATGGGATGGAACTTACATCAGATGGATGTAAAGACAACTTTCCTGAATGGAGCAATTGAAGAAGAAGTATATATTGAACAACCTCAAGGGTTTGAGGTACATTCCAAAGACACTCAAGTTTTCAGATTGAAGAAATCTCTATATGGAATCAAGCAAGCTCCAAGGGCTTGGTATGCCAGAATGGACAACTATCTAATGAGACTTGGTTTCTACAAGAGTCATGCAGATCCAAACCTTTATTACAAAGTCATGGAAAATGCACCTGTGATTATACTATTATATGTTGACGATCTATTCATAAAAGGTGAAGAGTCTCTCATTATCGAGTGCAAGAAGGAATTAGCTTCTGAATTTGATATAAAAGATCTAGGTCTCATGCATTATTACTTGGGACTAGAAGTATGGAAGAAGTGTGGTGAAGTATTCCTTGGACAAGGAAAGTACGCAATAAAGATCCTTCAGAAATTTGGAATGGTGGATTGTAAGTCCATGGAAACTCCTATGAATGTGGATATAAGAAAAATGAAAGTTCCATATTCTGATCTAGTAGATCCATCTCTATATCGACAACTAATTGGGTCATTGATGTATTTGGTAAATACTTGACTAGACATTTTCTTTGTCGTGAATACACTAAGCCAGTTCCAGGTGGAACCAAGAAATGGGCATTGGATAGCTACAAAGCACATATTAAGATATATTTGTGGAACAATAAACTATGGTTTGAGATATACTACATCCAACAATATGCAACTTCATGGATTCATAGACTTGGATTGGGAAGGAAGTGCAGAAGACAGAAAGAGCACTTCAGGTATGTGTTTCAACTTGGGCTCTGCTATGATATCTTGGGGAAGTAGGAAATAGAAGTCTGTCGCACTCAACACAGTAGAAGCAAAGTATATCGCAACATGTGAAGCATGCACTGAAGCAATATGGCTAAGGAAGTTAATCTTTGACTTATTTGATCAGATTCCAGAATCAACCATAATACATTGTGATGATCAGATTTGTATAAGATTATTAGAACATCCCTTTGTTTCATGAAAGGTCGAAACACATTGAGATCAAATACTACTTTATTTGAGATAAAGTCCAGAAAGGAGAGGTAAAGATCGAGTATATCCCCACTGACGAGCATAAAACAAACATTCTGACAAATCCTCTATCTAGAATAAAGTTTTCATATTTCCGAGAGAAGATGGGGATCATGGAAATAACTCCCTTATATGAAATGGAAGACTCTCCAGGTTAGGAGGGAGAACTTAAAAATATTATTGAAACATTTATCTTTGTGATTGAAAAATAGTCCAGATTGGACAGATTCTTTCCTGTTCGGAAAGTGGATGAGATTTCTAATGGACAACGATTTCCCATTGTGGTTAACATGGGAAATGGTCCATATTGTTGATGTATCATAGACAATGACTTCTCATTGTGGTTAACATGGGGAGTGGTCTAGGCAGTCTCTCTTCTTGAGGGTTACTCAAGAAGACTGGTCCGCCTCGTCGGACAACGATTTCTCATTGTGGCTAACATGAGGAATGGTCTGTTTTGGAGGTTGATACATGATAGTATTTTCCTCTTGTGGTTAGCAGAGGAACTGGTCTGGACAATCATTCCTTAGGGTTTATACATTCTCTCCAGGGTATATCATTGTTGGAAAACTGGAACATATCCATGCGGCACTTCTTCTATCATAATGAGATCTGATCTACTGAGTTATCATCTTGATACAATATCTTTGTTATAGAAAATCTTCACCATGCTTATGTTGTGCACTAGAGGTTCTCTACCAAGTTGTCTTCTTCTATCTGCATGCAAGGGTCTCTTTCTTGTATGCCTCAAAGTCTTGAGGTTTCTCTTCATACGCTCTTTATTCAACTTTTCTGGAGAACATTCTTTGCATTCATCTGATGTAGAACTCCAACTCATGGATGTTGCGGATGATATAATGACTCATGTAGAGATATGTCTGGTGTACTGGAAAAAGTTATCATCATAGTATTTTCCCTCCATCTGGGAGAACCTCTAGTTCTAGATCTCGCAATGCTTTCATTCATAAGTCTTTCATACATTGTTCTTCATCATGACTTTCAGTTCCTCTGCTTGAGAAGAATAGTCCAGATATCTCATTGTTATACTCTGAGGGCAGATATTCTTTCATATCTCACAGATGTGAGTGAAAGATTGGCCCAGATGATTCATTCTATTTTAACAATATTTTTCTGTGCAGGTTGGCATCAAATGATTTTTATGGAGACTACCTATCTCCAAACAGTATAGATATACTACTGTGGTGGATTTGTTCCACTATTTGTGACTATGTGTCATGGTTTGAGTAGTTGTGTACTACCATGGATAAACACATGTGTGTTCTATCAATTGATATTGTACCAGTTGGATAATAATGACGGTGCTTGTGATACTATCAATTGAATGGTCTGTTTGTGCTCAAGATCATACCTCCCTAGCTAGGAGGGAGTGTTGATATTATGGTATCTTCGGGAGGTATGAACCTCTATTCTGACCTATGACGAGATTAGAATATTCTGAAAGGAAGTAAAGAATTAAAGGAAACCCTAGACGAGATGTTGGCTGCAGAAATATAATTAATATGAATTAATTAGTACCCAGAAGGAGAAGTCAGCCCAGGAAAGCCTGCCAGATTACTATAAATACAGGGTGTCAGTTTCTCATTGTTCACATTCTTATAATTGTAGAGAGTCAGTTGTGCGCACTGCAGTTGGCAGTTTTGTGCACAAGTTTCTGGGGAACGTGCACCAACTTCTGGGTGGGACTATCTGATCAGCTTTGGTTTCTATTCTTGCTTAGTGCAATAGCCTTGCTTGGCTATTGATTGCTACCAATATTCTTCTCTGTCAAGGTCAAGGTGCTCGAAGGGTGGCTTCGGTCTATGGTTGGGTGACAAGGGTATTGTCAATGGTAAAATGAGCATAATCCTTCATATTCTAACAATCTATGCTGACATTAATTAGAAGGTCACCACCACATCTGTGGCCTCTACATAGAGCCTCTCTTTGCAGTAGAAGTAAGTGGATAAGATCATGGAAGAGTACATAGACATATTCTCTTCACCCACTAGGGTATCGATGCACTGCCAAGTCAAGCATCCAATTGATCTAACCCTCAGTGCACCTATGCCAAATGGACCAGTCTATTGTCGCTCGTTGATGGAAAATGACGAAATCAATCATCAGATCCAAGAGATTGTTCAAAAGGGTCACATTATACCCAACTCCTCCCCTTGTTGAAGCTTGATTGTACTAGTGCAGAAGAAGGACGGGACCTAGCGACTCTGCATTGATTACAGAGCATTAAAAAAAATCACAGTTAGAAACTGGTACCCAATTCCCAGGATCAATGACCTTATTGACCAAATCAAGGGGGAAAAATTCTTCAACAAGATTGACCTAAAGTATGGCTACCACCAAGTTCCCATCGAACCAACTGATGTTTGGAAGACAATTTCAAATCTAAAGAAGGTCTCTTTGAATGGTTGGTCATGCCCTTTGGCCTAACAAATGCACCAACCACTTTCATGAGGTTGATGGATGATGTGTTGAGACCCTTCAACAACTCTTTTGTGGTGGTATATTTGGATGACATCCTCATCTTCAACATAGCTTGGGAGGAGAACATGCAACATATTCAATACTTGGGATACATTGTTGATGAGCATGGGGTACATGTTGATCCCAATAAGGTCCAAGTCATCTATGACTATCTAGCACTGACCACACTAACCGAGCTTCGAAGCTTCTTGGGACTACCCAACTTCTACCGATGGTTTGTGTAGGGATTCTCCCATATTTCATGGGACCTCAACCATGTGACCAAGGGTGGTGGAAGGGAAACGTTTTTGTGGGGGAAGGAACAACAATGAGCATTTGATGATTTGAAGAATTGCTTATGCTCAGCTCCAATACTCTCCTTTCCCGATCTGCAACAATCGTTCGAGATTGAGACTGATGCACATGGCTATGCTGTAGGTACAATTCTCACTCAACATAGTCATCCGGTGGCATACCTTACCGAGACACTCTCAGATACTATCCGGAAATACCCCACCTATGACAAGAAAATGTATTTCATTGTACAAGCTTGTTGCCAATGGGAACATTACATTCTGGGAAAGGAGACAATCATCCACACTAATCATAAGCCTCTGCAGTTCATACAAACACAAGGGAAGTTGCAGAACGACCTCCATAATAAGTGGTCCACCTACCTACAACAGTTCCATCTCAACATCAAGTTTAAGACAGGGAGTAAAAATCATGTCATTGAATGCCTCACTCGACCTCCTGTGGATTCACTCACCAATTTGCTCCATTCCTGTGGACATGAGGCATCTAAGTGGCCCCAACTTTATAAACAAGATCTAGACTTCACCACCACCTATCAACTCTTGGGTACAAGCACGACTGTCACCGATTTTCACATTCAAGATGGGTTGTTATTCCATCTAGTCCATATATGTGTTCCTTCAAGCAAGCATGCAAGTCTGATTTGGGAATCCCACTATAGTTGGATTATAGGACATTTTGGTGTGGAGAAAATTGTGGCCATTCTCCAAAAACATTTTTATTGGTAAAAACTTCGATAGGATGTCAACAAGTATATCAGATCTTGCATTGTTTGTGCCATTTCCAAGCTAGTCATCAAGAATCAAGGCTATACACCCCTCTTCCTATCCACGAGAAGCCTTGGGAATCCATCTCGATGGATTACATGTCTAGCCTTCCATCCACCAATAAAGGAAATTATTGTGTATTTGTGGTCATTGATCGGTTTTCAAAGATGGCCATCCTCACAGCCTGCAAGAAGAACATCACAGTGGAAGATACTTCCAAGCTCTTCTTTGAACGAGTGTGGGTCCATTTTTGGATACAATAGACCATCATATATGACCGGGATAGTAGGTTCCTCAACACATTTTAGTTGAGTCTCTGGCCACTATTGGACACCAAGCTCACTAAATCCACTTCTTTCCACCCCCAAACAGATGGCCAAACAAAGGTCGTCAATTAGATGATTGTGCAGATCCTGCGCATGTACAACTCCAAGTATCCACTTACATCAGATGAGAGTCTCCCCTATGTTCAACACAATTACAATAGGGTTTTCCATAGCTCCATCGGCCATAGCCCATTTAAGGTGGGACTGGGATTCCAACCCTTGGGTCCCATTGATGTTGAACTACCTATGGAAACCACACAGACAGACTCTTCCCATGTTGAGTCTGAGACTAACAAAACCACCAGATTCATTGAGCAGATTCAACACATCCACCAACAGATTCAAGAGATTTTGCAGAAAGCCAATTATAAGTACAAGAAACATCATGATCAACATAGGGCACTGCACCAGTTTTAGGTTGGAGACAAGGTCTAGTTACACTTGCAGAAGGAGTGTCTTATAGGGCCCCATAGGAAGCTCCACCCACTTCTCTATGGGCCTTACACCATCACCAAGGTTGTGGGTAACAATGATTTTGAGCTCAACACTCCATCCTTCCTTGGCTTGCACCCAGTGTTCAATGTAGACCTCCTTTGGCCATATTTTCCACCATTATTGGACACCTTAGAGATCACAGAATAGTTGATACCAACATAGCTCAACCCTGACTAAATGGAACATGCCTCTATTGATAAAATAGTGTACACATAGGTCAAGGGTGCTCACTAGCTGAGGATCCATCTTTATCAGGTTGTCAAGGCAAGGAAGCTCCTCCACCAAGGAAAGTGGCTCACCAGAGGCCAAATTCAGCAGAAGTTTCCTCACTTGATGGGGGAACTCAATGAAATGGAGACCATTGCTTCCTAAGGGGGGATGATTGATCCAAGTGGATATTGGTGGCCACCCACCTATTCCAAATGGGTTCTACACTTATGGGGTTGTCTAAATCCCTACATAGCTTCCAGGTGGAAACTGGTGGCCTCCCACTTAATCCAATTGACTTATTTTGTATGTTTTCATTTCGACACATCTTGTTGTACTTCTAGGGCCATTTTGGGGGCCCTAAACAATGTTTTTTTGGATCTCCACAGTCCAACTATAGACAAAGTCAGAGTTTAATGGTGTAATGTGTAGTTCTCAAAAATATTTTCCCAGCGAGCTATCACACACCTAAAATGCAGGTCGTATGCAAAATTTACAACCCCAAGAAGTTGAGGTACTAACTTACCCATAGGGGCCCACATAAATTTTGGTGTTTCATCTCCTAGGGTTAGGTTTTTGGATGTCTAGAGTTTTGGAATTCATGAGTAATGTTAAAAAGTCCTTTGAAGCCTCATTGTAATCATTCTTCTCAGACGGATGTGTATAGCATCCACATCTCTTCTTAGAGATAGCTACCACAAATTGAGAAAGTGTTTCAATTATGTAGTTTTACAGTTTCATCCTATTTCATTTATTCAATAGAAGATATTGTTCACTGGATATCTGTGTTGTTCTTCATATCTTTGTGTTTATTGTATTCAATCTGTTAATCAGTTCATTCCACTCCTAAATATGGATCACTAAAGAAGAGAGAAATGATGAGGAAGTATACCTAACAGTATGTTTGATATATTTTCTGGAAGATAGAGGTAGTGCAAGAGTGGGAATTTCATGTTATGATGGTAGTTTGAAAGCCAAGAATCTCATTGACTAGATAGGAGAACTCGAAATATATTTTGAGTATGAAAATGTTCAAGATATCAATTAGGTTCGATTCATCTTGACAAAGCTAAAGATTCATGTTTCACTTTGGTGTGATATTCGACAAAAACATAGGGTAGATAACCGACAAGAGAAGATTAGAACATGAAGGAAGATGATGAGTAAAATAAAGGAGAAATTCCCACCTATCGATTACTAACAAAAATTGTGGAAGTAGGTGAAAAACTTAAGGAAGAAAGAGACATATGTATGAATATATTGAGAAAATTTTCAAATTGTTTCTTAGATTAGGGATAAAGGAACCAGAATATCACAGGTGGAGAGATACGTAAATGGGTTGAAATACCATATTCAAGATGAGATGAGTATGCATTACTCTTCTATTGTAGATGAATCCTATCAAGTTTCTTTGAAGGTGGAAGAAAATATTGATAAAAGGTTGTGATAGAAGTTCAGTGGAAAAGGAACTAGAGGCAAGGACATAGAAAGTGTTTCTAGAAGTAGTGAAAAAGAAGATGAAGCGACCAATAGCTATAACACAAGGGGAGGAAGTGGTGCTGGAAGAGGAAGAGGATTTTGCATAGGTATGTGATCATTTGTTGATCTAGATTAGATCATTAAATAATTTTTCATCTATCTCGATGCTTTAAGAGTGGAAAACAATCAAGGAATCAACTTGCACAGTAATTTTAGTGGTAGGGCACAATTTGGAAAATTGGGGTCCAGAACCTTTCGAACCCATTTTGAGGAATTAAATGGAATTTTTGGGTTTCTAGTGTCTGGAACTTGTGCACACCCCCTCAATGGTGTTATACACTCTGAGACCTTTCCAACAGTGTAGACCATGCATCAACCAAAGTTTGTATGCAAAAGTTATGCCTCTTGCAAGTTGACCTATTTTGTTTACCACCATGGTACGAGAGGATTCCACATCGGCCTCCATTACACATGCATAAGTGGATAGCCACACTAGGAATTTCAAGAAGATTCTAGAAGGTTCAAAACCCTACCAAAATTGAGGGTTGATAAATTCAAAATCCTACCCTTAGATGGCTATCAGGCTATGTTAAATATCATGTCAATAGGAGGAGACGTGGTTCCATTATTTTGCAGTGTATCTTGTTCCATAGTTGAGAAAAACATATGAGAGTGGTATTCTATGAGCATGACAAAGGAGGAGAGATTCTGTAGTAGCCATAAAGGCCACAGGTCAAAGGAAACTCCATAGAGAGTGTCTCTTTCTTTGTACTTGCATAATTTCTATACGAGAGAAAAGAGAGAAAAAATAACCTCACTTTCTAGTTGGGTTTTCTCCCGAATTGGGTTTCCCATGTCATATCTTTTCTTTATTTTTTGATGGTGTGTGTATTTATTTCTATTCTCTATTTTTCGCATTTAAACTATTTCATACATTTTTTTAAGAAGAAAACCAATGATCAAGATTCTAATATCTAAAGGAAAAGTAATTGTAATAACAAAGATTTTAGTTATTTATCATATCTGTTGTGACAAACTATTTGTTAATTTTCACATGCAACTCTATGTGATTAATTTTAGATACAAACATTGCTTCATATTGATCTAAATATCTTTGAACTTTTGATTATTTGGGTTTATTTTTATTGATGTCAACCCTTGAAGAAAGTCCGGTAGCAAATTCTGGTAGCAAAAAGGTTTGGGTAATGGACCCAAGTTTTTTGGATGTATAATGATATGTGTTTTAATATATTTGAAGGTAATATTATTCTATATGGATAGTACATGTCATTCCATTTCCGGTGGTATGTGGAACGTCACATAACTCCTCATGGTTAGAGAGTTATGTCCATGTGAAGTTGAAGAACCCTCGCGGGTCATCTAGAAGCCCCAAAAGGTCAACGTAGTCAAAGTGGATACAAAAGAAATTGTTTAAATAATAAAGTTAATGGAGAAATTACTAAGTGGAGAAGTGGTTAGAAGTGGGTT
This sequence comes from Picea engelmannii, assembly GCA_009831015.1. Lineage (NCBI taxonomy): Eukaryota > Viridiplantae > Streptophyta > Pinopsida > Pinales > Pinaceae > Picea > Picea engelmannii. The sequence goes on from ML808243.1 coordinate 173,483, forward strand.
ATCCCTAAAATAAGGAAAGTGGTTTAATATGGTTAGAAGGTAAATAATAAAGTGAAGTGATGAGTGTACTATAAGTCAAAGTGGATACAAAAGAAATTATTTAAATATGAAAGTTAATGGAGAAATTACTAAGTGGAAAGTGGTTAGAAGTGGGTTAGCCCTAAGATAAGGAAAGTGGGTTAATATGGTTAGAAGGTAACCCCTTAAGGATTCTACATGAAAGTATAAATAAGAGGCAAGGCTCTCTCATTTAAATACACTTGAACCTATTGAATATCTATCTTGTGAAAGGCTATTTGGGAAGGTGTTATAACCCTAAAATGCACCATACAGGTTTACCTGGCATCAGGCCAACTCATGCCTCTTCCTAGCCAAAGCCATGCTGAGTAATTCCTCAAAAACCACTTAAAAACAAGAAACCCGCGCCCTAACTTCTCACTGGGCGCGGGCATCCGCTTGTTGTCCTCTTACTGCACGCGGGTATCCGCGGGCTAGCCTAAAACAGCCCGCGAGTACCTAACAATGCAAAAAATCAGGGAAGTTTCCGCCGAGACTCGGGGATTTTTGTCAGTTAACTGAAACTCTCCGCCATGCATGGCCGAGAGTTCGACTAAAACCCTAGCTCTTCCTAGCCTATAAAAGGAGGGGTAGGGGTACTAGTCAAGGAAGGAAAAAATATAGTAAAGGAACTCTGCCAAATTGCGCGCGCATGAATGGACACAGGAAGAATTTGACCAACCCACACTGCGTCAGTGTGGCCATCACTGCCAGATCAGCGGCTACTGCCTCATAAGCAGCCTCATGCTCTCGCTCTCGCCAGTGCACATACATCCTACAAAATC
>ML808244.1:0-20093 GCA_009831015.1 Picea engelmannii
TGCAGTACAAAACCTTGCAGGTCTAGTTGCAAATTAAGGAAGACCACAAGACCTCTGTCAAGATGAAGTCCCAAGAGGTCTGAATCAGCCAATAACTGTAACCCTCAATGGCCAAAAAAAATGCTGTAGCCATCTAAAATTTCAGGCCTATAACTTGCATATATCCACTTTAATCCCCCCTTCTGCTACACCTATGTGTTGCTTGGGAACCTCGACACACTTGCCCGCATGGCCATTGATATCAGTCCACCGATCACACATGTTCCGAGCTAGGTCTCCCATGTATCTTGTATCTGTGTGTCAGACACACGGATACATGGATCCCACATGTCTGATATGCATGGGGTATGTATCTTGTGCCAGAAATATATCCCACACATGCTTGACATGCAGAACCTGTGTGTTCCGACACATGGGGTGCTAAAACAATGCACTAAAACAAAATATTAGGGTTTCAGGGTTCTATAACAACACACTAAATTTTTTTTTGAGGGTTTCAAATTTGTTATAAAGGGGCATTTGAGCAGGCAAATAATTCAACATTTGATGACTTGATGTAGTTTTGGGCAGTCTACATACGCATATTGGATATGTGTATCTTATATTCTCATATTACCTCATCAGTGTATCCCCTTGTCATGTGACTTAGGTTCTCAGTTATTAAAGCTTAACAGCAACAATGGTCACCAGTATTGATTGGCACTTTTTTTCATTCTTTTCATATATATGTTTTAAAATTTGGTCAATTCGGTCGAGTTGATTGGTGGCTGGTTCAACTTGGCTGTTGGCGCAGTTCTGTGGGCTGGTTTGGTTCCGAACCAGCTGAGTCAGAGCATGCTCAGCTGGTTCAGTACCAAACTGGCCCTACTTGGCCCAATCCGTACATACTTGGCCAAGTAGATATAGGATCCCCCCACGTGGACTCAAACTTAAAAAATTCAATTTTTTAAATGAAAGTTAAAAAAACCTAATCACTAAACTCTAGCAAATTGCTATAAAGAGACCCCCACTCCTCTATTTACCTCACATCTCTCTCATTGAGTATTTGCGACAGTTGAAATTTGGAGTTCTGGAGCAGCATTGAAATCTTGAAGAGCAGTGTGAGGTTTGAGCTTGGCGCTGGTTTGGCAATTCTTTGGTGCTGTTTGCAGTGGATTTGGCATCTTAGTGAGGAGGTTACAGCCCATCAATGATTTGTACTATGTTAGTAGGCCAGTAACTTGTACTATGTAGCATGTTTTTTGGACTCTAGAGGCCATTTAGAGTCATTGATTATTTATTCACAGCCCATCAATGATTTGTACTATGTAGTAGGCCAGTAACTTGTACTATGTAGTAGGCCAGTAACTTGTACTATGTAGCATGTTTTTTGGACTCTAGAGGCCATTTAGAGTCATTGATTATTTATTTTGTTGCTGATATGTATTGCACTCAGTGCCATTTTGATATTTTCACCCTTACATGGTATATATAGATGAGCAAACTTTGCATATTTTGTCTCTAATGGTTTGGAATCTTTAAAATAATATTTTTCATTAAAAATTAATTATTTTATGTATTTTTGTTGTTGTGGAAACTGGGTCATTGAAATCAGATAGGTCCAAGTCAATCTGAGTCCAAGTTGGAATCTGGGTTATGAGTCCAAGTTGGAGTCTGAGTTGATCCTCAACCGATTCTGAGTGTTAGTCTGAGTTTTATATATATATATGTGTGTGTGTGTCTGGGGGTGTATAACAACATAATCTGAGGAGCAACTTCAGTAGCCTTTGTCTGATTGACTGCCTGCAATACTTCAACGGTCAACCAGTATAACGGCAGTTTGGTATGCTTTTGCTAAATAACCGTAGAAAAACTTAAGGTGTTTAGTACTGCTTTGGCCTTAACCATGCTGGTTAACCATGCAAATACTTTGCAATACTGCAGACTGCAAGATGCTAATCTGTGCACCCAAAATTAATAGCAGTGTGCTCAATTTCTCAACAACAGCAGTGTGCTTATGAGCCATATTCACACCAACAAAAAAGTCGAACAGATCATCCAAAGTCATAGTGTTGGAACACGGCTCTGATAACATATTGAAATGTACCCGGCCTTATTACTTGGACAATGGGGCACTTTTCCATTCTCAAGCGCACTGAATTTTTTTGCCAACTGCTTTGACTCAGCACTTACGGTTGCTCTGATTGGGCTTATAGCAACATCTCGCATATTCTAACTAGATGTCAAATGCATTTTGGATACAATATATGAATTGTGTGATCAGAGATGTCTTCTGACTTATTACGCTTAATTTTTAACCCTATGCATGGCATTTCCATCATTCGTATGACAACTGAGTGATTCTGCATCAGCGGAATTTGCACAAACACATGACAACAATAAAATCATTAACATAGGCATATGATTTATACCGCTTAACCAGGCATTTCATTACACTCCATGTCCACATTCATTCATGCATATAAATTCTTATTTAAAATAAAATTTCCAAGCAAGCAATAACAATACAAAGGAGTGATCTCCCTTCTCCGCTACACAATGCCTTGAGAAATCTCTCCCAGTGAGTCTACCAGTGTAGGAAAGGAGAGTCTGAACCTGAGATTAACCTCTGGGAATCATGAAGTGATAGACTTGACTCAATAACAGTCCAGGAACCCAGCACATGTAATGGGTTGCAAACGTCTAGCTTGCTCATTTGCAGTCAATTCTGTCTCATGAGAGCAACCAAACACCCCTTTGGCTAACTACAAGGTTACATAGCTCTCAGTGCATGGGTCCCTTTTGAAGATTGCAGGTGGTTGCAGTGATGGAAGGGAGTTCAAGCATGAAGCAGTGTTCAATCGGGATGGAAGGATGGAGATGAATCATGGAACGAGAAAGAGACCTATAATTTAAATTTCAACTTAATATTCTTTCACCTCGTCCCTACGTGTCTCCCACACAAACTTCAACGTATTATGTTTTGGACACATTAAGGTTAGAGTGTAGGAAATTTCATGAGACACGTGGTAAATAGTGGTTGGTTCTGATGGTGACAAGTGGCAGCAATAATTATTGTTTTTATTCCCATGATTTCCCATTCTTCCCATCTTGTGGGTTCATATCTCCCTTGTGCTCCTTTTGCAACCTTTTTGGACTTAATGTTATATTCCATCTTGTGGGTTCATATCTCCCTTGTGCTCCTTTTGCAACCTTTTTGGACGTAATGTTATATTCCATGTTAGTTACTTTGTATTGCCAATTATGTACTGAGCAGTCTTGTTGACCTACTTTTGGTCAATATTAATAAACTTATTTTATCTTATCTTATGAAGTACACCCTTGTAACTTTATTAACTTTACTATATAGTAACTAAGAATATTGTAACGAAAACATGAAAAATAATTCCCTGTCTACAACATCCATGATTCATTAGTTGGGCCTTGGCTTTGGGCTCTGCAGTAGGAACCTATACAAAACATTTACCATTCATTACATTCAGGCGATTATATACATAGCCTTCTGGGCTAACGACCCACACAAAATCCCATATCAATGTATCATGTACCATGTGTTGCTTAGACAATATGATTATAAACTATTCCAAGCGTCCAAATCAAGGTATTACAGACAAGGAGAGGAGGGGGTTCTTTTCCTATTGCAGTATTTTTTTGTTCCATAGCCAAACAACCACAAGGAGAGACATAATACTGTCGAGCATAGGAGGAAGGTGGCCCTGTGGAAGTTTGTACTTGGCCAGTTAAATATTGTTAAAATTATACAAAAGTAAATCTCCACGCAGCAGAGTATAGCCTCATTGTAATTACAGTAGCATTATTAAGTTCTGTTGTGATGAATGGATTATTGGGATATCCAAGGTAATTTATAGATCACATGAATTCTTATGTGGAGACTTCATGATGGTTCCCATATATTTGTATTCATTTATACTTTGTACCCATGCACTGCAGCTCTACCGTTTAGCATTACAAACTGCTCGATGAGCCCCCCTTGCATGCTCGTGGTATGTTCTTAAAATTTAGCCCACAATTTTTTTGGAATAAAATGCTTCCTTTATACTTTATAAAAATCAATTTGTACATGCATCTTATATAAAAAAAAAGGTGGGCTGCAAACATAGTCACCACGAGCTAAAACATGCACCTAGTCTGTGCCCACAGGGCTATCAAAATATATAAAGTCCAAGCGCACGGGCTATATAGAATCAATGGAAAAACAACCATATGGCCAAGAGCCAAGGTGCAGAGCACAAAAACCAAATCTGGAGGCAAACTGGCCACAATAAAGATAGACATTAAACCTAAGCAGCGATGATAGATCCCAAATCTAGAGGGTCATGATCATTTGGGTTTGGGTCCTACCTATTAACTAGTGTGTGTCAACAAGTAGGGCACAGTCCCATCCATCTTCATTTTTCTGCTCAAGATGCTTCTCCATTGAGATAGCCAAGTCAAATTGAGAGAATTTATCATTCTTAGGTGAAGTGGGGCGACCAACTATGGTGCTCTTAGCTTTGACTCCTACCTTCATTGCACTTTCAAACCAGGGGCCTGTTTTGTGGCGAGCCCTGTTGCCAGATTGGTGTGAGTGTGCCAATCCAGGGGGTTAGTGAACTTCCAGGGGAACTTGGCCTATAGTGCAAGGAGCCACCCCCCCCCAATACTCTAACAATGACCTAAGATGCACTAGCTCGAGGTCCAGCTTCCCAACTTGGAAATGGATCTGCAAGTGAAGGCTGGCATTGATCAAAGCACCATCATACTAGGTGAACTTATTAAGTTAAAAATGCATTCGTTCATTTCTTTTAGATTAGAAACAAAAGTTTTATCTAACACGTTTCTATGCTGCTTAGAACTCTATTGCCCATGGGAGCTTCTCACCAAGGAGAGCACAATTCCAGGTTAAAGATGTAGGGAGAAGTTGACGACACAAGTTTGAAGCCCAAACCTAGACTGACTTAGTACAAGGACAAAACCAAAACAGATGCTTGACTATTTCATATTTGTGACAAAAAGGGCATTTAGGTTGCATAACTCCCAAGATACTTCAAGCGTTGGTTAAGAGGAAGGTGGCCTAGAAGCAAGGCCCAACCAAACATGGCTTTTTTGGGTTCAATAGAAGCATTTTAAATTGCACGAAGACAATACATCCAAGTGGACTACCCTCTAGAGCTTATTTAACTTGCCATTGAGGATTGGCCTATAGGGCTGAGCCACCAATACCCATCAACATGTTGCACTTTGTGAACCTTGTAGTGCAATTCCACATCTAGTCTTTCCACCAAGTAGTGGGGGTGGGCAAACCTAGTGTGAGAATAAGAAATAGTTTGTCAACAACTAACTTGTGAATTTTCTCAATGATAAATGCGTTTGGCATACTTAATTGAAATTAAGCTTTCAACTGAGCACATGGCATCTAGGTATGTGCGTGGTCATCAACCCCTTCCTTAACAATTCCTTTTTTGTACAAATGCTTGGCTTAGTGCCATGTCGTTTTTGCCAAAGATTTGCCCTCATACTAGATTAAGGGAGACCACTAGATGTAATAATCATTAAAAGACATACCTGTGTGAAGCAAGTTGCTCTTTCAGGAAAGGTGATGCTTGACCATCTCCCAGGCCTTCTAGCTACTTTTGGACCACGAAAGCATCCTATATTTGGACCTTGGCCTAAGTTAACAACATATTTTAGAAATTGACATTCCTCTAACTTTGTTTCCCTAGTGGGGCTCCCCGTAAGATTCAGTTGTGCATGACCACTTTCCAGTTCTCGAACTCCTTTGCAAGTTAAATTACCCATTTTATACACAAGGCCCGAGCTTGTTGGAACAAGCCAATAATCTTGAGGCAACCCCACTCATTGGGGTTGCAACATAACCCCTAGTTGACCCATTGAAAGACTTTTTCCTTGGGGATTTCTATTAATAAGGAAGGAGGGAAAGTTTATGTCTTCGTCATTCCATCTGTGCCCCATTGTAAACCACAACGTAGATACATTTTCTGGTGCAGGAAAATTGACAATTACCATGATCTTTGCAGGATCATCCAACAATCCTTCTTTGCAGATGATATGACCTGACTTTGAACAGGGTACAAAAGATGCACTTCATAATGTTCGGTGACAACTGCATCCGCTGACATCTATCCAGCATTAGGGCTACACTCGGTGGCTTTAACGCTTGGTTGCCTTATTGGGTGGCTTTAACGTGTCATGGTACCAGGTCAACCGAGGTAATGAGACCTTACACCTGAGGTAATGTGTGGTCATTCATTTGGAAGCACTGCATGTCAACCTAGAGGAAGTCTCAAAGGTGATTCTCTAGCTATTGATAGGCCACAATAGATAGAACCCAACAAGAATCGTACACATGAGTAGCAACTAGCACCTTTAAACAAATCTAGAATCTAGCTGCTAAAGACAATAGTTATGCAGTACATTTATTTGCTTTCTTGGCTATTCTTTGCAACACCACCTCCCAAAGGGCTCTTGGCAAAGCTTGCACGACAAAGGGGATCCTTAGTAACTTAAACACTTGACCATGTTGAATCCATGACTACCCTTGATTGTTTAATCAATCAAGAATGTTGTCTTGAACCAACCTATAACATTGTGTTTTAGCCATTTGTAATTTGGAGCTTGAAGCTTCATTAAAAATTTGAGTACAATCCATGGTATTGCCCACCAACTCTTTTCCCTCCAGGACTGTAAGGAAACAATTGTTGACAAAATGCCCATTAACCATTTGACCAACATCTGTTAGATTGTGAGTCCCTAGACAATCACAAAGTTTGAGACACATTGATATGAGTTGTAAACCTCATCTATTCATGAGGTGTTGTCATGATCCATTGATGAGTTATCAATGAGATCTAGATCTAGATCTGGTCTATCCATGTACTATATATTCATATCTTGAGATCAATACAAAGTATATCAATCTGGCTTAAGGCCTTTTCCGCTATTTTGTGTTTAGTTATGCTTGTGTTCAATTCTTAACATGGTATCAGAGCCATGGTGAAGAAATGGTGATAATATCATAGCCTCTTTAGTCTTAAGGAGCATGAGCATGATCAATCCTCTATGATAGTTGTTTACGATAATTGTTCATAGGGACTTTGGTAAAGATCCTCGAGGGAATTTTTTAATAGTCGAAGTGGATAAGGAGGCTTCACTGGTTTAATGTTTACAGTCCAAGCATACAACCATCGATATGAATACGTGGATATTGAATCTGATATCCGTGGATCTTGAATCTGGTGTCAATGTCATAGATGACTTCTCCGCAATCTGGAAGCACGAGACTCTAGCAATTTGAATAAGTCAATGACCAAGGAATTGCCTGGATTGTATGCTTGGTATGTAGAATTGTTTCCAATTGAGAATCGCCATCGCCACCAAAGGTATTTCTAAATCTCTTATAATTGTTTGCTATCAGATCTGAGCGATAGATCTCCATGATAGATCTGAGTCAAGCCTACACCTATTGCTATCAATTTTTGTGTCTTGGTCTCCTTCAACATATTCATGTTATTGCTTGAGTCATTTTTGGTTTTAAATCGACGGTGCCACTCTTTATAATGAAATCGGGCATCCATGTTAAGAGCCCACGCATTGTACCTGTTTATTATATATGGAAATGGCTTAAAGATCTGCCCAAAAGTGAAGCCTTTGGTTCTAGTATTTATCAAACAAAGCTAGAAAAAAAGAGGATTTTGAACATGTGTAACAGTTACAGCTAAGAGGGAAGTCATGTTTAGTTACAGTTCGAATTAATGCCATGGATGAGGAGTCTCTTGGCCGCCTCCTTGTAGTGTGACAACAACCCAACCAGACAATGATTTGATTTGGTCGATCTACCTCAATAATCCAATACGACGCACTTTTCATGGTTCGTTTCCATCAATCGCAGCAGAGGCATTGTCGTGGTCGTGGTCCTCATCCATAATGAGATTGGGATGTTTGTGTCAGAGAGATTTCAGCGATTCTATGAAGAAGTATGTGGTAAAAGAAATTTGGATCTGTAGACAATGATCCAGCCAACCCAACCGAGAACGCAGGTATCAATTCGCATACGAAAATCGCCCATACAATATTTTTTGAAAGGCTGTAGCATACTGGCGCCTGCAAAATCACCCATAGATCAACCCACTGATTTGATTTTTCCAGAAATGGTCTTTCTTGCTTGAACAACAATCCATGGTAGTATCGTGATGAATCAATGTGTGCACGTGTAAAGAGGTTTGCAATCAATGTTGGAACAGATAAACAAGCATAGAAAAACAAAACAAAGGTGGCGTGAGCAGGAATGCAGTTCTAATAGACATGTTCTTCTGTAATTATTGTGATGAATAAGTCCTGAAATGAAAGTACTGAAACGAGTTTGGTTTTCACTGGTTTGAAGAGCTTGAGCTGGTAGTGCTAGCGCCTTTGTTTGAGGGATCAATGCTCCTATTGCTTTTAAAATCAATGGTAAGGCACATGTTTTTCGATCACATTTTGTTGGAGATATATCGCTTGCATACATTGGACACTGGACGGGTATTCAAAAGCACACTGGGCGAAACAAAAAGAAGGGCGAAGGTGCGTCACATTATATCAGTTCTAATGATCCGACCCTTCTTGCAACAGTGCAATAGAATAGCAAAGTGTGTGCCGACGGTGCAACAACCAACCACATCATAGCATGCTAGAACATTGATGAGATTGTGGCATTGGATACTGCAAAGAAGAAGGGATCTCCTCATGAATTGATCTACCTCAACAATCTATGTCAAGAAGCCCATGCGCCATCGACATCTGGAATAAGAGTTGTTGAGATTTGGGTACCTTGGAGAGTGGTCCCCTTGTGTTTGTGAGTCTCTAAACACGAAGGGGGAGACTATTACCCTCATTACTTTACTTTATGATTCTAATTTCACTTTGACTTAGGAGATTTAAGTCAAAAGTGAAATATGTCACTTAAGTCATTAAAGTGAAATTTAATTCACTTTGTGGGTGAGTTAAAGGACATAAAGCAAACTAAGAAAAGTGGGTTTCCTAAGTGAGATTTTTGCATTAGATCTCACCCATTGATTAGACTTGGCTAGATTGGATCCAGGACATTGATCTTTTAGGGTTTGACCAAAGAGAGGCTAAAGGAGGTAATAGGGGAAAGATGAGATTTATTCTTCACTTGAGAGGAGAGGAGGAGGAGGAGGAGGAGAGCACTTGGGTGCATTTCTTAAGGAGAGGAGGGCGCACAAGGTTGAGGGTTTGCAATTTGAGGTGTGGGAAGGCGCATAGCTTGGAGGAAGGTGCTTCCATGGAGGAGGAGGCACTCACATGAGCTAAGGCCCATTCCTAGCTTGAGGGCGCACTTGGAGGAGGAGAGGTGCACATCTTCAAGGAAGGCACACCTTATATGTGAGAGGATTCATGGAGGAGAAAGGGCGCATTGCTTGAGGGGAGGCCTTAGTGGGAAGCTAAGGGCGCACTTCTATTTGTTTGGGTCTTGCTAGAGGAGGGGCACACTAAGGAGAGGTGCACACCAAGCCATGGAGGAGGGCACACTTGTGTAGAGGGTGATAATTCCAAGGAAAGAGGGCAAGGGTTTCACCAAGGATCAAGTGGGCAAAGGCAAAGGCAAAGGCAAAGACACAAGGGAAGAGGACCAAAGGCTAGCAAAGCAAGAGGGGCACATCAAGGCAAAGGGCGCCTTGCTTTAAGAGGCTAGCAGGGACATCTTCAAGGGACTCCAAGGCTTCCGAGAAGGGTTGCTATTGTACCAGGTTCACTTGTAAATGTTTTCCGTGTTGTACATTTTGCTTTGAGGCCTTATATATACATCTACTCCAAACTGGTTTTCCCCATGGGGGGTTTTTCTAGGGTCATGTTGACCAAAAACATGTGTGTCAATTTCATGCATGCTTAGATTCAGTGTTAGAACAACATTTAGAGTTGTAAATATTCAGAGGAGTGTTATGTGTTTTGAGTTATATTGTATGTGCTAATCATTGGTATGAAAAACACTTGCAAGGGCACCTCAAAAGGACACTTAACCACAAAAATTATCAGCAGAAAGTAACCAAATAGTTTGCTGTCCTAAAAGGCAACAAATGACAGTTTTGGAAAGTCAAACTTGGAGCTAAAATCTGGTCAAAGACATACCAGATTTAACAGCCTAATAGTAACTCGTTTCTCTTCATGGAATCAAAGCCCTTGGTGGCAAAGACTCGTTGATTTCTAGTGCATTATGTGGGCATATATTTGGACAGAATGGTATCAAACTGTTTGTTGTCAGAGCATTTAAATTTCTCAAACTTCTCAATTAGAACAATCTGTGCAATCATATTCATAATCGAAACAACTTTCCATTCAACAGTCCTGTTAAGAAAATGCTTGGTCTTTAATTCCTTTTCTTTCCTTTTAAGAATTTAAAGAAAACACAAAGCAACATTGCTCCACCTCTATTCCATAATGCATTACTTATAAAAATATCATACTCTGTCTACCAATTCACAATCGGCCAATTAAAACATATGCCCAGGTCCCTTTCCAAATACGAACATAATTCCAAACATGCTCGATTACGCACTTTCTTCATTATATCAACAATTAAGGCTTTGCAACGAAACCACAGTCCACATAAAACTTTGAACCTCATCACTGTCGATGTAACTATTTCCAATATGCACGATAATTCAATAATATACACACACTGAACATAACCAAATACACACAGTTACCAATTCAATAATTTTCTATAACCCCGATCGGGCCTAGTGAAACACAGGTGTTTCCATTTTGCAATTAAGACAACGTTGTAAGAACACAGTGAGTGGAAACATAATGAGAGGATAACAACCCTCGACTGCATATTATTACTCATTCCCAATCACAACCTTTCAACCAATTTAATCATAGAAAGACGAGATAGGTACTCGATGAAAACTTTCATAACCACTTCACTTGATAAACCAATCCTTGACAATGAGAAGATGCCTGAAGGGAGCAGAACATTGGGGATTTAAAATCGGGCTCTGTCACAACAAATACAAGGAAACAATCAAGAACGTGCTCATTCAACAATAGCACAGAGAACTGGAGGTCCTCGGGGACATATCAACCACAGGCAAAAACTTTTCGATACAAGCACAGTAGAAATTCATAGGGTTTCCTTATAACTCCTGGTCTGGGCAATGGAACAACAGTGAGTCACAGAGGAAACAATGATGGGTAGGGTAAAAAAACGATGCATAGTGCATTTTACGTTTGCAGAAGAGAGGTGGATGTCCACTGAACAATGACAGTTACAAAGAACACACAGAGATATAACTTCTGTCGATTTTCTTAAGAGCCAAACCATTTGACAACAATGCCAGTGAGGATGCATAACACCGAGGCATAACTCATATCACTCCATAACCATACGATATATATCAACATTATGGACACCCTAAGACCGATTCCCGAGATACTTTGGTGCCAAGACACTGAGAATGAGCCACGACCACGACTCTGGTACGAGAAATACACAACCAAATGACAGTTTGAACACAACCGGATAGAGTTACACTCATGACTATGAGGAAGCATCCGACAATAATACACAGAGTGAAACCCTCCACCATTTAACACATCGATAATACCCATATTCATTTAAAAATCCACAGAGACCCACCACGATTTTAACCAACATAGCAACCAATGAATACACAACTCAACCAAAAACCAATTCTTTTGCTTGCAATCCAAACCATTACACAATCATTCCAGAGAGAAGAATCACACATTTACACAGTTGCAATTCTCAGGAAAACACAAACTCAAGCATTGTTGAGCCATTGTTTGTTCATACATAGAGCATAATTCATGGATGGGGTGAAAAAGAACCATGCATGTAACAAAGAGCTTAAAAGGGTGAGTTGGTCGAGCATTTCCTTCACAAGCCTGAAATGCGGAGCTTAACCACCAACATACCGAATGCAACAAAGAACAATAATAGGGTGATGGCCTGATGGGGGGAGTATGGAGTGACGTGCATTCACTACACGTCGCTTCCATCTCCTATCCTCTTCAATTCCGAAGTACAAGACAACCAACATTCACCAATACATTAAACCATGTAATCAATTTCCAAACCATTGAAATCTGCGACAATATTCCTTGCCCAATGCGCCACCCAAATCATTCACACGTTAACCTTTGCAAAGCTCTTATGCCATATCATAGGTACTGCAATAATATATGCGCCCAAAATAATCAAATGAAAATCGCATAGCCACTAACCAACCACATAATAGTTATGACTAATACTAACATCATTTACCTTTCCATTTGCATATAATCCTTAACATAACTCAAACATAGATCCTTTCCTTTTAGGATTTTTTTTCCATAAGTTTATTTTCATTGTTTTGGTTATGTTATTTCTGACATACTTCTTATGTATGTGTGGTAGGTAATAAATCACGGTGATTTGTGACATGATTAAACATAGCAACTGTAAATGTATGCCAATCATAACATAAAAATAATGCTTTGAATTGCAGAACATCCCATAAAATGCATCATTCACCTGTCACTACGTCAAAATGAAACCAAGACTGCATTGTCAAAACAACAACATAAAATGTGTAATATGACTATCTCTGAGCCTCTTGTTGGCCCTTGTCCAAGTTTTGAGGGATCTTGGTCAAGTTTGACCTATTTTGGGACTTCAACAGCCTGTCAAAGGAGGAGCGCAAGACGAAGTGTAGATCGCAGTATCTCGACCCCTTTTTGGGTCATTTTTGAGATTTGTGATTATGTAACGGGTATGGGATGTCGACCCATGGGTTTACCCATGTATAGGCCTATTTTGTAATGTATAAATAGATGTCTAGGCTATGTAAGAGAGAGACAAGATAGGGATATCTATGTGATATTAGGCTAAGTGCTAGATCTATGTGATTGAAGGATTGTAAGTGCTTTGTGCATACTGTGTGAGACTTGTAGAGCTATGTGCAAGGAATTGTAAGAAGGCTTGGTGCTGTACCCTAACTCGAAGAAGGAGGATCTGGCGGAGAACACGCAGATCTCTTGTCTTCTGCGAAGTAGGATTTTGATGCTATGTGCCTATAAGAAGCTTGACCGAAGATAATAAAGAATAAGAGTTGGTGGACGTAGCCCCAGGGTGGGGGTGAACCACGTACATACTGTGTTGCTCTGCTTTGTGCAATGTCTTGATATGTTTGTGTCTAAGTGCTTTGATATAGACAGATAGATCTGTATATGCTTTGTGCTAATGATGTATATGGATGTTAGATCTGACCTATGTGAATGTGTTTAGTGCTTGAATCTGCTAGATCTAATCCGTCTCTCTATGATAAGTGCTTAAATACATCAGATCTGAGTGAATGATGCGATGCTTTGTTTTATTTGCGGAGTAGATAGTGGTTAAAGATTGATGAACTATCGGTGCTAAGTGCTTTGTTAGATATTACAATCACAGATTTGTGTCCCAGCTAAGGTTGCAGACACCTGAGTCCTGCAGCCACTCCTGCCTCTACCTTGGGTGAGACTTTATCTACTTCGCAGGTGTTGTCGAAAGGGCTGGTAGTTAGGGTTTTGTTGGTGCGTTGTTGTAGCGTTGAACCCTGGGTCTGCCCCTGTGCCAACAAATGGTATAGTTGTCGGGATCTGAAACTATGATTGCTGGGAACTAAGGAAGAACAAGCTTTGTGCAAAGATCCGACCTGAAACTGTAATTGCTGGGAACTAAGGAAGAAAAAGCTTTGTGCAAAAATCCATTCTGAAACTGTGAAAGGTCTGTGTATGAATCTATCGTTCTAGTGTGCAGTATTCTACTTGATTTATAAAGCTCTGTGCTAAATAAAAGAGGTCAGATCTGAAGAAAAGAGGTAAGATCTGAACGCTTTGTGCTTTGAGAAAGGTAAAAGTGAAAAGTTTTTCTTAAAAAGGTAAGATCTGCAAGCTCTGTGTTCTGATAAAGGTAAGAATAGTGAAAAGTTCTAGATCTGAAGGCTTTGTGCTTTGTAGAAGTAAGATAAGTGGAAAATTTTGTTTCAAAAGTATGAATCTAGGTATGTTTGATAGATTCTGTCATAGCTTGAAAACTAGGGCACTAATAGATGAAAGAAGGTTTGATATGCGTAGATCTGATAAGAATAGTGACATATATATTATACCTATGCATAGAAAGAATGTTTGGACTAACAAGTGGATGCAGGATCCTAGAAAAAACTGTTTGCAGGTTAGCTACTATGATCCTAACGTGCAGTACATGAAGAGTTGGGAATCATTTAAAAGAAAGAGAGGATTAACCCTTTGTTACAGTTGCAGAAAATCGAGACATCTTGCTAAGGAATGCCCTAGGAGAAGACTTAGTTGTCTTTGTTGCAAAGCTCTGGACCATGAAGTATTGCATTGCCCTAGAATGATTGCTAAGCTTGAATGAATGAACATGAGACTAGAAAACCCTAAGGCAGATCCAGAAATGGCAGAACCCCAGAAAGAATCAGAGAAAATATTGCTACAGATAAGAGAAACTCTGAATGACCACCGACATGTCAACTTATCAGAGATATTCGAAGAAAAAAAATGCCTTGAAGCACGAATATGAGACTTCGACATTGATTGTGTTCTAGATGAGGAAACACAGGTGAATATCATGACTGAAAGAACTTGAGAACTTTTAGGGAAGCCTGTTATGACTCATTCATTGGGAGGAATAGGGTTATTTAGAGGAATGTTGATAAACCTATGTGGAAAGCTCACCAAGATATCTATGAATGTCAATGGAACTTTGACAGTGGAAGGTTTTGAGATTATTAGATTTATTGAGAACAATGCCCCATTTACCATGTTACTAGGAAAACCTTGGATTTAAAAAGATCAGGCCAGAAGGAAAGAAGAAGAAGAAATTTTAGAGCAGAAGAAGCAAGAGTTAAGAGATTTCATGACTAGAAGGATCGCACACTTGATTGAAGAGCAAAAGAACAGATCGAAGCTATTTAACATCGGAGACCCGGATGTTGAAGTTGAGAGAACACTAGATGACCCACAGAAGATCGAAGTACCTATTCCAGATAAAGAATAAGTATCGCCCTCAAATCTTAGGAAAGAATCTCAACAACGCGAAGTAACTATGCCACAAGAAGATAATAATCAGAATGAGAAAATGTATACCGAGACAAAGCTCACTGGAAAGAAGGCTAGAAAGCTAAGTAAGAAGAGAGCTAAGATCGACAAGTTACAGACGGTTCCAGAAGGAACCTCGCAGATGGAAAATTTGCAGAATTGGAACTTCGCTGGGATAACAGAACATCGTCACATGGCACTTCGCCATGGTGAAACAATATAGCCATTGGGACCAATATAACCGTTCGGTTGACCCTCCGAACGGGTAGAAAGACATTTATGGTTTGCCACCAGACCGTTGGACCGCGCCGTAACGGAAAGAACAAAGT
This sequence comes from Picea engelmannii, assembly GCA_009831015.1. Taxonomy (NCBI): domain Eukaryota; kingdom Viridiplantae; phylum Streptophyta; class Pinopsida; order Pinales; family Pinaceae; genus Picea; species Picea engelmannii. The sequence continues at coordinate 15,450 of ML808244.1, forward strand.
TAATGGAGGCTTCTCGCCCATTGCCGCCCGTTGCAAGAGATCCGTCGCCAAGTTATCTATTTATCCCGTCGCACCATGCCCTGATAACACTTTTGCTAACTGTGAATCTGAGCCCACGGACTCGTTGATTTTACACAGTGCTCATTGTGCTATTTCCCTCTATCGTATTGCAATATCTAAGTTACTCCCCGAACCCGAGATTTTCAACCTCGAGCGTGTATGTCGGACGAGTTCAGCGCTAGAGAGAAAGTTGTCGAAGAAATTCTGATTGATCTCATGACTGAAAGAGTCATGTCGATGTCCGCAGGTGTACAAGTGTCATCAACGAGAGGACTGCAAGCCTCTTCATCGACTGCTCGCGGATTGGGACCATCCCGACCAACAACAGAGAAGAGAACCAACCATAGAGACGACCTAGCCAATGCGAAGTTGATTCCATCCATATTTCCCAATTACATCTCGCCTCTCGCTGGCACGGTGAATCGTGATAGTGTACCACGCAATTTCGAATATACCCTAGTTAGTGCGTACCTCCTGAAGGGGATACACGTAGTTTGAACAGACCAGGATAAGATCATAGCACTAAAGTTCAGTAATTTCAACCTCGGAGATCGCAAGATCTATGGCATGCTCCCCCCATACAAGTACCTGATCAGAACTAAAGGAAAGAACTCGAAGATCATTCCCCAATCGTGGACAATAAACCTTGCGCAGTCCACCTTGCTGAACGTCATGAAGATCCCACACTTCGGAAGACACCAGGAAGTCAACGCCTGTGTCAAGTTGCTACTGTCGTGTTACCATGGTGGCTACTTATGGATAGACCATCGCATTACAGTTAACCCAATAGTGATCCACAAGATCACAGGCCTGAGCATGCAAGGACCTGACCCGCAGGACTTTTATCTAGGAAAAGTCGCAGATCACGCACTAGCACAGAACATCAAGAACAACTATGGTGATGTTGAGAAGGGAACAAGAGGCTACAAGGTAGCTTCCATCTAGAGTGGCGCAGTGCGCCTCACATGTCAACTGATAGTTGGAAAGTTAGTAAGTTAGAACTGACCTACGCAGGTCACCGACTTTGTTGTTGACCTCGCAGGGAAGTGCGCGGAAGGCCTACAGATGAACTAGGCGAAGTACCTAGTTAACCAGTTGGAGCTAGATTGCCGAAAAGAACAGGATCAGGGGTACAAATTTCATTTTAGTTGGGTCCTGGTCCTAATTGCATTTGTTGTCTGGGAGATGCCGGAAGGAGCAACCTTCCATAACATAGAGTCATTTGAACCATTTGCCGCGAAGTTCGCTACCCTGTAGTATTCAACATATATGAACAAACAGTGGCAGTCGAATGCTGTGTTTCATACATACTACCTCCAGCTAAAGCGAGACATCGAAGTCGAGCCTCACATGACTCCAAACACCTTGCAGAGGTTCTGACCACTGATGAAGTTCAACGCAGTTCGACACTTCACCTACATTGCAGAGCGGGCAGATGAACATAAATAACAGCTCTAGACATATTATAAGCTTACGGAAGAAGCCTTGGAGGAAATCACTAAGAAATGGTCCGATGACCTCTTTATCCCCCGTAGAGATATATAATATTGACAGCCTCGAGGACACCCATAAAGAACAAAATACACCTGGAACCAACAGGCAAAAGAAGACTGAGGAGGTCCAAAACTTAAGCAACACCTCAGGGAAGACTGCTTCCATGTCACCTAACCGAGGGGGTGGTGACGAAGTCGAAGCTGAACAAAGGCCCAATGAAGTAACACTGTCGAGAGATGAGGAGGACCCCTTGAAGAAGAGGAAGGTTTCCCCCCCGAAACCTTATTCCTGGAAGAAGTCGAAAGCTACCATGACCAAGATGCAGACTGCCTTCACCTCTGATGATTTTGACTTCATCATAGCAGCCCTGAACGATGCTTCACTGGAAATAGCAGACAAACAAGCGGCCAAGCAGGAAGAAATGTATGATAGGATTGAATTTGAACTGCGAGGGGTACAACAGGCCCTTTAGTCCAGTCGCGCAGTCTCCACTGCACCGGGAGAACCAGAATTGGGAGATGAGCCAATCCAACTCCACCGACTAGCTGATACAGTCGAAGCTCGCCTTCGACGAGCACAAGAAGAAATAGAACAAGCCACCCAGGGTTTGACGCAAGTACAAGGAGTACTTGTCGAACAATGCCGAGCTGCAGAATAGGAAAGGATTGCTCTCCAAACAAAGTTCGATGAATAAAAAGCACAGATGCAACAAGGAAAATAACAGTTGCTCGCCGAGAAACTCGAAGTGAAAGAAGCGGTCGGCAGAGCACTTTGCTCTATGACAATCGTAGAAATAAAGGTAGAGGATCGAGTCACACAACAAGTAGAGCAGCTCGCAGAAGCTATCCAGCAGTTACAACAACGCATAGCAGACTTAGAGCTCCTCACAGTGCTCGAGACTCCACAGGATGTAAGGGACCAAAGAGAAGCAACTGCTCGAAGCGTAGTTGAGAGAATAAAATCCCTTACTATGAAATGTAAGCAACTTACTGATCGCAATGCCGAGACCTACGAGCAACTCATAGAGAACCCAAAACTGAAGACACTGGAGTCGCAACTCCAAGAGGCGAAGTGTCAAACCGAAATGATACAGGCGCAACTGAAGCCCCTGTCAGCTGTGGAAAGAATGAAGCGCTCCCAAGAGCAACGCATTGCCCAGCAGCAGATCCACACTATCCAGAGCAGAGTTATGGAAATAACTCAGAGACTCCAACCTGTACAAGATAATGCCTACCAATTGTTCACAGAGGTAGAAGGCCAAGGAGAAGAACTAGAGCAGGTTGTTATTACAATTGAACAACGCCTGGAAGGACCTGTGAACGAGATAGTCATCCAAGAGTTTGTTGCACAAGAGGAAATGGCACAACAACAAGTTGAAGCAGCTCAAGCCAAGCTCGAGGCTTTAGAAGCAGAACTACCCAGATCAGAGTGACTTGGGACGAGTCACAGGTGAGTGTTGGGGACCTGTTAGCCCTTGACCAAGTTTTGAGGGATCTTGGTCAAGTTTGACCTATTTTGGGACTTCAACAACCTGTCGAAGGAGGAGCGCAAGACGAAGCAGAGATTGCAGGATCTCAGCCCCTTTTTGGGATTTGGGATTATGTAACGGGTATGGGATGTCGGCCCATGGGTTTACCCATGTTTAGGCCTATTTTGTAATGTATAAATAGATGTCTAGGCTATGTAAGAGAGAGACAAGATAGACATATCTGTGATATATTAGGCTAAGTGCTAGATCTATGTGATTGAAGGATTGTAAGTGATTTGTGCATACTGTGTGAGACTTGCAGAGCTATGTGCAAGGAATTGTAAGAAGGCTTGGTGTTGTACCCTAGCCCGAAGAAGGAGGATCTGGCGGAGAGCGTGCAGATCTCCTGTCTTCTGCGGAGTAGGATTTTGATGTTATGTGCCTGTAAGAAGCTTGATCGAAGATAATAAATAAGAAGAGTTGGTGGACGTAGCCCCAGGGTGGAGGTGAACCACGTACATGTTGTGTTGCTCTGCTTTGTGCAATGTATTGATATGTTTGCGTCTAAGTGCTTTGATATAGATAGATAGATTTGTATATGTTTTGTGCTAATGATGTATATGAATGTTAGATCTGACCTATGTGAATGTGCTTAGTGCTTGAATCTTCTAGATCTAATCTGTCTCTCTATGATAAGTGCTTAAATACATCAGGTCTGAGTGAATGATGCGATGCTTTGTTTTATCTATGGAGTACATAGTGGTTAAAGATTGATGAACTATCGATGCTAAGTGCTTTGTTAGGTATTACAATCACTGATTTGTGTCCCAGCTAAGGTTGCAGACACCTGAGTCCTGCAACCACCCCTGCCTCTACCTTGGGTGAGACTTCATCTGCTTTGCAGGTGTTGCCGAAAGGGCCGGTAGTTAGGGTTTTGTTGGTGCGTTGTTGTAGCGTTGAACCCTGGCTTTGCCCCTGTGTCAACACCTTCAGTCTGCAAGGGGGTCCCACCTACTAGTATTATATTATTAACATAGTTTAAATAATGGGGATTTAACAATACTTTGCGGGTGAAATTCCTTGTTGCGATTTTAATCGTCAACAAACTGGCAACTCCATAGGGAAATCTGGTTCCAACAAATTAAAAACTTAGAATGTCTGGTTTCGCAGACCAAGTAACATCATATCAATAAAATATAAATCATAATTATTATGCAACAGGGGGAAGTGAGCGGATTTAATGGAAAAATGACTAGGAATTTGGGAATAACTTGTGGAAAGTGTTAAGTATGAGGGGGTTTATCCCTGTAAGCATAATCATTCAACTAGAATTTGCTCTTGACTTCAAGGAGAAAAGTTTTCTAGACTTGCTCTTTTGAATGTCAAAATGAAGGAAGAAATGGAAAGAAAAATGGGATGTAACCAACTATCTCATAAAACATCAGTGAAAGCAGATAACAAATTCAATGATGCTTTCAAGGGGAGCATCATAATAGCCGTGTAAGCTTGATTGTTATTGACTAACAATACTTTGCAGGAGTGTCATTGTGGCAAAACTGATCCAACATTTTATTCTTGACAAAAATTTGAAATCAAAAGAACAAAAGCAAGAAATATCATAA
>ML808244.1:20175-96525 GCA_009831015.1 Picea engelmannii
AAGCAGAATTGAAATAGCAGAAATGAAAACTACTAAAATTAAAGCAGAACTAAACTACTAATATACAAATCAATCCAAACAGTGTTAAACTCTTCAAGTTGGTTCCATGTAGTGTTTTAAGTGAGAACCGTTAGTGCTGTAGGAAAACAATCGCTCTTGTAAATCCTTTATAATGTAAGAGTTTGCACCTAGGACAAAAGCGATCTTGAAAGGACCCAGCCATAATTTTTGAAACTTTGAAACATCTGATCATTTTTTAGAGGACACAATTAAGTCATCAAGATAGATATGAATAATCTTGCCGATCAAATCGTCAAAATTTATCTGCATAGCCCTTTGAAAAGTGGTACCTGTAGTGGATAAGACAAAAGACATACGTTCATAAGAAAAATTTCCCCAACGAGTAATAAAGGTGGTTTTATATTTATCTTCCCTTTTTACCTTGATTTGATTGCAACTAGAGAAACCGTCAAGTAAGGACATCATCTGTGACCCTACAACATGCAGCAAAATCATTTCCATATTAGGGAGAGAAAAGTGATATTTTATGCTAGCCTGATTTAATGCGCGAAAATCTACGCAGAATCTGATTTGACCAGTTGTTTTTCGAACGGGAACCAAATTAGAAACCCATTCTGAATACTTAATCAAAAAGATAATTCCAGCCTTCAAGAGTTTTTCCAACTCTTTCTAAATAGTTGCTTCCAGTGCAGGGTTGATAGGTTTTTGTTTTTTCCTAACTGGTTTTATGGCCTCTTTGATAGGAATGACATGTTGTATAAGAGCGGGCTCTAAACCACGAAGATCCTCATAAGACCAAGCAAAAACATCTTGAAATTGACCAAACAGTCTGGTAAACTTCAATTTTTCTTCATCAGAACATTGGGCACCTATTTTAACATTATTTGGGGACTCGAGTGTTCCAATGTTCAAGGAAATGGTTTCACCCACCTTCCTTTTCAGCTCCTCTTCTTTATGTTTCTCTTTGTTTCCTATATCACTCGATGAAAATGAACTCTCTAGAGGATTCAAGCCCTTAGGAATCTTGTTATCTTCCATTGATATAATTTCCTTAGGCTTATAAGGTTCATTTTGAATGAAAGCACAGATGCTCTCATCACGAGGGAAGACCTGCCATGATTCTATATTTTCAGGGATATGTGGACGATATAGAGATTGAAAAGTACAATCAGGTCTTTGTGGCAGAAGTTGTCGATTAGGAGAGGCTGCAAAAACAACTAACTGATCAACCATTGAGTTCAATTCCCTCTTAACATGAGTAATGTTGAAAGATAGTAGGTTCGAGATAAGTGCCCAAACAGTTTGGGTGTAGCGTTTCATCAACTTGTTGCTAGGATAATATATCTTACGTACAAGGTTCACAACAAGTTTGGAATCCCCAAAAATTGTAAGGTGACCACAACCCAGATTATAGTCGTTTTCAATGCCTAATAATAAAGCTTCGAATTCCGTGACATTGTTTGTGGAAGCAAACTCCAACCTATAAGAAAAGTTATGATTTTTCCCCATAGGTGAGTACAAGATAATACCATCTTTGTTTCCTTCATTGAAGCATGAACCATCAAATTGCATATGCCACATACCGTCGTCTAAGTCGATTTGTTCCAAGGGAGTGTTATCCTCCTCGACAAAGATGGAATACACCCCTAGGTCCTCTTCTATATAATTCACATTTGGTTGTGGAACACTTTCTATGTAAGGTGAAATCCTTCCCTCTCTAAGGACTATGATGTTTTTACCATTATGAGGAATGGATAAGTGTGAGAGGTATCCACCCGTCAAAGCTTTCCAATCTCTTCCTAAGATGATCGAGTAGTTACTTATTGGCATATCGATTACCTGAATATTAAGGGTTGTCCTTATTTCAGGGTGCACGCACAAAACCAAGGTCATGTTCTTGATTTCACCTATGGTCGTCTGTTGTAGACTATTATAAGAGAGCATGCTTCTGACATTTTCATTTGTACAAGACAAGCCCAACTCTTCCATAATAATCTTCGACATTACACTTGGGCCCGAACCGCCGTCAATGAGGCAACAATGGGCAATCTTATCCATAATCTTTACAGAAATATAAAACGGGGGATTTTTTACAGAGTATCTAAAGTTATGTACACCTACTTTATTCACAAACGAATCCTCTTCATCTCCCTCTTCAGAGAGGTTGGCTACAACATAATCTTTTCCTTCCATGAATTGTTTTAGATGCTTTTGTTGTTCAAGGACAACAACCATGTCCAGAAGAGTTGCATATGTTTTTATGTTGGCCAACTGATTTAGAATATTGTATTTGGAAGAGAGGAGAGGGGAGGTAGTTCCTTGACTGCCAGGAGCCTTAGGAATTTGAACAGTAGTAGTTGGTGAGGATGAGCTCGGGCTAGAAGAATTGCGGGGAGGATCATATTTTCTTTTGGGAGCATAGGATTTATTCCTAGTATTGATGATCATGATATCTTCTGGCTTTGCAAATTCTAGGAAAGCGATGGTAGTTTCAGGTCTCTTACCAAAGATTTTATCTCTGACACTCTTCTTTACCTCACATGTACTTTCCTCATGGTGTTCCTCGCAAAATTTACACCAACTACGAGGCATGATAGCTTTAGGCTGAAAATTATTTTCATTTGGATTTCTAAAGGGGGATGCAGAAGAGGATGAAGCTCCAGGGGTAAGAGGAAAGACATTTTCCTTTCGCTCATACGCTATCATACGATTATTCATGTCTTGTACAAGCTGTAAGAGGGCGGACATGTTTGTCTGTTTAACTGAATCTCCCTTAGGAAGACTTGTTTTTTCAAACTATTCTTCATACTCCAAAGAAGTATGGAGAGAGGAACCGAGGTTATCAATGGCCTTTTCCTCAAGCTTATGACGGTAGGGGGAAGGTAATGCATTATAATAATGCATGAAAGCAACTTGGTTATGAGGTCGAATGAGTTCAGGGATTTGATTGTATAACTTGGTGAAACACAAGTTGAAGGACTTGATAGTCTCACCATTCTTATAAGTGATGCTATTGTGCTCCTGTAGCTGCTCAGCTGGGCTTTTGGATTGCCCATAGGTGGATTTGAACCAATAGACTAAATCCTCCCAAGTAGATAAAATCTTAGGAGGGAGATCAAAGAAATCGACCACAGCCTTCCCTTCAAGGGAATTGACAAATAAGTGCATACAAGTATCGGTGCCATTGGGTCCTATGTTGTGACAAGCATTAGAAAATGCCACCAAGTGTTCATTCGTAGTGATAGTGGTATTCTCTAAAAACCTAGGGAGATGCTCCTTGAATTTAGGAAGTGGACGAGTAGCAGGTGTCAGGTTAAGAGGAGAGGAAACATGCCATGGTGTGGTTGTAGCATCTGCTTCAAATTGAAAAATCCCATACTTTTTAATGACTTTGGTGGGGTTTGTGGTAGATTGGACAGGGACTTGGTGACTATACAAGTTACCAATCACTGACGAAGCTGAAGATTGAGATGAAGAAGCACCTCTAGTGCCACCAAAGCCACCACTAGATGTCATCTTGTGGATAATAGGTAAGGGAGAGAAACACGAACTGGATGAATCAAACAAGGTTCTCCTTAGAGCACTTTGTTGGGTTGATAACACAACGTTCCTTCTTCCTATTTCAGGAATAGGATTAATTTCAGGTGATAAACCTCTTCTTCTCCTAGAAACACAAGGGTCTAAGGACATGAAAAGAAGATCAAAGCTGAAGGAAAAATAAAGTTATGGTTGATTCCTAAGTTGTTTATGCCTAGTTTCCCAACGTTCTTGGGCACTTATGTCTTGTTCAATTGCTTCCCATGAACGATTAAGCTCAGCCCGGGTATTAGCAGTGTCTAAAATGGTGTTAAACAAGTTTAAAGCAATGTTGGTCTTATCTTGAAGACCAGGCTCAATATTAGGTTGTTTCGCAACATGTACAATCATTAAGAGATGAAACAATCAAAGAATCAATATATATATATATATATATATATATATATATATATATATATATATATATATATATTCGATGATAATCAAGCATAAAAATCAACCAGAGAAATATGGAAGATCTTCCCAGTATGGTTGCCAAATAAATGTTGAGGAAAATATATGAAATGATCTTACTCAGGGATTTTCAGATCTTACTTGGCTAAAGCAAGATAGACGGGAATGTCACCCTCTGTTTGTAGCCTAAAAAATTGTTTCCTAATCCACAAGTATTGGTTACAAGGGCTTAGGATGATTTTTTTTTATAAATGAAAGATTGCTGAAAAAATCAATGTTTATGTAATTTTCTGAATATAACAGATGCAGAAATAAATGTAGAGACGGAAATAAAAATACCAAGTCAATAATTAACATAGATGAGACATAAAGAAATCACTTATTTCATTCCAATTTATCAAAAGAATCGTTCTCTTTACAAAATTCTCTGAGGAAGTTTGGACCAAAGTCAAACTCAGACGTCCCCGATGAAAACCATAAAAAATGACTTATAACAGAAAGTAAAAAAACTGAACTTTAAAAGTTGGATTAGCTTGCCACAGATTGATGCCCACTCGACTCTGCACAATATCCTTTATCAGTGATGAAATTTAATTCACAAATAGACAAGTCTACACAGACTATCAAAGATAGATAAACACCTCTGAAAAACAAGTGTCTAAATGATGTAATTCAACCTTGAATCTTGTTGTCTACAATAGGATCCTGCTGTCATAAAAGAGAATTAGGCTTTCAATGAATTAAATAATGAATGAAAACTGAACTATCTCAATAAAACTCAAGAGAAGACCTTAGTATGATTTCTCCTTCTATTCTCCCCTTTGTTCTTCCTTCTCTTTTTGCCTTTAAGCAATCAGAATTAGTTGAAGTAGTTAAATTACCTCTTTTAGTTAAGTTAATTAAAACTCAACTAACTTTTAGTTTAGGGGGGGAATTAGTAAAATAATAATAAGGGTCTTTAATAAATAATAACTAGTAGGTGGGACCCCTTGTGACTCCCTTTAGTTTCTTAACAAACATAAACACAACTAGTTAATCAATCAAACGCATCCCTCCTTGTGGCTCCCATCATCACTCTCATAATTTTGAAAATTCATATCAATGATATTTGAAACCATATCCAAAAAATATAATATCCAACATATCCAAAAATAGTGTGTTGTCCAAAACTTCAGCAGTCAACTATTCTCAACAATCAATAAATAAAAGCACTCAAAAACTATATTTGCCACTTTGGGAGGCAATCTTCCCTTTGTTTCTGCTGTCTCCCTTTGATTTCTCTGAATTTTCCTTAGGCTGTGTGGAGCCATTATGCCTGATCTCACTGATAACATGAGATAAATAATCTCTCAAGTGCATGGGGGATGAAACGGATTTGGCAGAGCCACTTGAGGAAGAGGATGGGGTAGCAACATCCTTTCCTTTATAAGGTGCATGGTGGGATTCGGTTTTTAATCTCTTGCTTGCGTGGGAAGACTGTACTGGTGAGTGTGCAGGGGAAGCTTGGACAATTGGGTTAACCGGTGGAGGAGGAGTAGGTAGAGACAAAATGGTCCAACGACGATGTTGGGAGGCTATCGGGTGAACAATCTCTTGTCATCTGTTATTTTCAGGGACTTCAGGTTGTAATGAGACATGAGGGGGAACTGGGATACCATGGACATGCGGGGCTTGGAAAGGAGGCCTTTCTGGCCTAGGTTCGACCACTCCTTGTCAAATCCAGTTAAAAAATCCAGCTTGCAATAGTGGGGTCAACTCTTGTGAGTCTGCATCAAAATGTATAGAAAACCTTGGCCTTATAGGGCCCATGTTCCAATTTCCTCTTCCTCTGTTATTTCGGCCATGGCTACCTCTGCTGAAGAAGCTCATTCATGTATGCATTATTTATTAGCAACTAGTTTCTTCATCAAAGCATATGTGACATTTCTTTAAATATGAAATAAAGTTTGGTTCAACAACACATCAGACTCATGCAATCCAATCCATAAAAATCATTTAATACTTGTCAATGAGCAAGGGGTGAATAAGGGTTCTGGGATATATGAGGGGTTGTATTGAGCAAAAAATGGTAAAATGAAAGGGTGTATATCATGGTTACTGCTCAACAAATCATCAAACAATCAACTGTATTGTAATAACAAAACATATCAACTGTAACTCATCCATGTGACATCCTTCAACTGCTATAATACAAAGTTTTCATTTAACTATAATTTAATTTTAAGAACAAGGCGTGAATAGTGGATTTGGGAAGGTGAAGGGATTTGTAATGTGCGGAAAAGTGAGAGTATGGCAGAAAAATAACGAATATTGTTTATAAAACAAATCAAGTAAAACATAACTCTGTACTAAACTCAATACAAAAAATACCAACACCATATCAACACTCACTTTGTATTAAACTTTTTGTTGTCACATCATTTAAATTTCTCAAAACTTCTCAATTAGAATAGTCTGTGCAATCATATTCATAATCGAAACAACTTTCCATTCAACATTTTTGTTAAGAAAATGCTTGGTCTTTAATTCTTTTTCTTTCCTTTTAAGAATTTAAAGAAAACACACAACAACATTGCTCCACCTCTATCCCGATTCCCATAATGCATTACTTATAAAAATTTCATACACTGTTTACCAATTCACAATCGGCCAATTAAAACGTATGCCCAGTTCCCTTTCCAAATACGAACAGACTTCCAAACATGCTCGATTACACACTTTCTTCATTATATCAACAAATAAGGCTTTGCAATGAAACCACAATGCACATAAAACTTTGAACCTCATCATTGTCGATGTAACTATTTCCAATATGCACGATGATTTAATAATATATGCACAATGAACATAACCAAATACACATAGTTACCAATTCAATAATTTGCTATAACCCTGATCGGACCTAGTGAAACACACAGGTGTTTCCATTTTGCAATTAAGACAACACTGTAAGAACACAGTGAGTGGAAACATAACGAGAGGATAATAGCCCTCGACTGCATATTATTACTCATTCCCAATCACAACCTTTCAACCAAATTAATCATAGAAAGACAAGATAGGTACTCGATGAAAACTTTCATAACCACTTCACTTGATAAACCAATTCTTGACAACCAGAAGATGCCCAAAGGGAGCAGGACATTGGAGATTTAAAATCAGGCTCTGTCACAACAAATACAAGGAAACAATCAAGAACGTGCTCATTCAACAATAACACATAGAACTGGAGGTCCTTAGGGACATATCAACCACAGGAAAAAACTCTTTCGATATAAGAACAGTAGAAATCCACGGGATTTCCTTATAACTCTCGGTTTGTGCAATGGAACAACAGTTAGTCACAAAGGAAACAACGATGGGTAGGGTAAAAAAATGATGCATAGTGTGTTTTACGTTTGCAGAAGAGAGGCGGATGTCCACTGAACAATGATGGTTACAAAGAACACACAGAGATATAACCTCTGTTGATTTTCTTAAGAGATGAACCATTTGACAACAATGCCAGTGAGGATGCATAACATTGAGGCATAACTCATACCACTCCATAACCATACAATATATATCAACATTATGGCCACCCTCAGACCGATTCCCGAGATACTTTGGTGCCAAGACATTGAGAATGAGCTACAACCACGACTCTGGTATGAGAAATACACAACAACCAAATGGCAGTCTGAACATGACTGGATAGGGTTACACTCATGACTGTGAGAAAGCAACCGATAATAATACACGAAGCGAAACCCTCCACCATTTAACACAACGATAATACCCATATTCATTTAAAAATCCACAGAGACCCACCACGTTTTTAACCAACAGAGCAACCAACGAATGCACAACTCAACCAAAAACCAATTCTTTTGCTTACAATCTGAACCATTACAAAATCATTCCAGAGAGAAGAATCACGCATTTACACAGTTTCAATTCCCAGGAAAACACAAGCCCAAGCATTACTGAGCCATTGTTTGTTCATACACAAAGTGTAATTCATGGATGGGGTGAAAAATAACCATACCTGTAACAGAGAGCTTGAAAGGGTGAGTTGGTCGAGCGTTTTAGAGCTTAACCACCAACAAACTGAATGCAACAAAGAGCAATACTAGGGTGACGGCCTAATGGGGGAGTATGGAGTGACGTGCATTGGAGTATGGAGTGACGTGCATTTACTGCATGTCGCTTCCATCTCCTATCCTCTTCAATTCTAAAGTACAAGACAACCAACATTCACCAATGCATTAAACCATGTAATCAATTTCCAAACCATTGAAATCTGCGACAATATTCCTTGCCCAATGTGCCACCCAAATCATTCACACGTCAACCTTTGCAAAGCTCTTATGCCATATCATAGGTAGTGCAATAATATATGCGTCCAAAATAATCAAATGAAAATCGCATAGCCACTAACCAACCACGTAATAGTTAGGACTAATACTACCATCCTTTACCTTTCCATTTGCATATAATCCTTAACATAACTCAAACATAGATCCTTTCCTTTTAGGATTTTTTTTCCATAAATTTATATTCTTTTCTTTGTTTTGGTTATGTTATTTCTAACATATTTCTTGTGTAAGTGTGGCCAGGTAATAAATCATGGCGATTTGTGACATGATTAAACATAGCAACTGTAAATAAATGCCAATCATAACATAAAAATAATGCTTTAAATTGCAGAACATCCCATAAAATGCATCATCCACCTGTCACTATGTCAAAATGAAACCAAGACTGCATTGTCTACCATATAGGACCCTATAAGAAGCATTGAAACAACAACAGAAAATGTGTAATATGACTATCTCTGAGCCTCCAGTCTACAAGGGGGTCCCACCTACTAGTATTATATTATTAGCATAGTTTAAATAATAGGGCTTTATCAATACTTTGCGGGAGAAATTCCTTGCGATTTTAATCGTCAACAAGGGGGTTTTAAACCCATATTGCATCACTATGGGGATATTTATATGCATGAATTCCTGACATTAAATCATCAATTTGGGGGCTTGTAAGCTTGTGAGATGCAAGCAAAGTATATACAGGATCAGAGCCTAATCTAAGATCTATGTGCTGATGAAGACAACTAGAACTAATTAATGCAGAAAATATTCTTCACATGAGCAGTTTTCCAATCAATGAGGAATTAAATGACAGGTATGTGTAGTAATGCATCTCTTAAAAATCTGTTTTTTAAAGGGTACTTCATTCATGGTCATGACCATGGATTGACAATGAAACATCTAATTTGATCCTGCAGAAACTAGTTTTTTCAATGCACACGACATCAAATGAAATTGCACTAGGGAATTAAATAAACTCACATCAACAATAAATCAAATCATAACTCTCTGCAAATGGTTGCTCATCTAACAATGGATATTGTAAGGTAGGATTGTAGGTTGAATATAGTTTTTATATTCAACAGTACTCCGTTGGATCCACTCTACTGGTTAGATTGACAACCTTCAACTAAAAATAGAAGCAATAATATAAAAAACTAATGCATGTGATCAAGGTATCTATCATGGGCAGTTGTTGATTAGTGAATAATGGAAATCGCCAGTTGCACCAACCTGCAGCTCTTGACAATTCTTGTCCAGAGAATCGTCAATTAAATAGTCGAGCAATCAAGCCTGAAACTTCACGTTAATGAGAAATAGCTAAATTACAAGCATGAATAAACTGCAACATTAATTAACTATCCTCACTACAAAATTCTATTGAACTGTCTATAAGAATTGAACTTAACAAATTACTATCAATAACGAAATTACAATTAATACTAATGCAATGAAATAAACAAAACAAACTAGGGTGCTACTTCTGAGATGAAGGGGGCTCTGTATTCTCTTAGAATTATGCCTACTACACACTTACGAGCTTAGAAACTCAATAGATAAATGTGCATAAACCAATCTTTATATTCCAAAATCAACAATGTACATAAATGGTATTATCAGTGTATCAATCCATATGTTCATGCATGAATGCCTCTGATATTTATACAATGACATTCAAATTAAAAAATAATAGTTCTTAACTTCTAATCTCGTGCAATCTACCAAGGATAGTCAGGACATTACAACATTAGCTTTACACAAACCAATTCAGACAACAAAATTTCATAATAAGTCATTCTGTTACAATTTCATGACCAAAGGTGTAACATAGCTATCCCCCCAGTTGGGTCATGTCACTACTAAAACGACTCAATAAAAAATTATGATATTAAATCTAAATGTAGAAAAAAACACACAACTTGACATTCAAGTTCAATCAATTGTCCATACTAATAAAAACATAAATATAATCACTCTTACTATGCAAAACAACAACTAAATACATGCATCATTATTCAACCATAAAATAGAGACATGAATGCATCTTTTTGCTCGCAGTAAGCAATAATAACAAAAAATAATTCAGAGTAAATTGCACAACATCTATATTATCATTATACATGCATAAACACAACAAATAACAACACTTGTGTTATAAACTGTGCATCTCGTTGCAGAGGATGAACATTCCTCCTAATTGTAGCCTTGTTGTTCTAGTTCTCAATAAAAAGACACCCCCGAGATGGGGCTATGAGTTCACAAGAGACGGTGGTCCCTGAGGCTGAGGAATTTTCCCTTCTCAACAACCAACTCACAACTAATTCTAGTCCACCAAATCTCTTCCCCTCAACCTGCACAACACAAGGGATGGAATCTCCCTTCACTGCTCACAGTCCCTCAGGCCTTTCCCCTCCCCTCCAGGGAATCCAACACAAGTTGGACAATAATTCTACTTGTTGGGACCTCATGAATTCTACAGTTGTAACACAAATTCACTGAGCAACAAAATGCGTGCTTCCTTGGATGAATTTCGAACATAACTTCACTCACGAGCTTGCAACCTCTTTCTCCACAAAATTCTAGCTCCAAATAGCTGCCAAACGTACCCACAACAATTTCCTTCAAGCTTCAGCACTCAGAACTCCATTGTTGGCCAAAAAACTCCATGTAAAAACAACTCTCTGTGCAAAAATGTGAATGCATAATTCTGGTCTCCTACCCATATAGATTTCCTCTCTTTCTCTTGTTTGCTTGACTTGCAATCTTCCCCAAGCTGATTGTACTCATCCCCCCTGCTCTCAATAACTATAGGAAGTGACTCTCACACCTACCCTCTTACATGAATTCAATGAATGGGCTCTAGAACACTCAACAACTAATGGAAGGTTCATGGTAAGGATAATTTTTAAAGAAATAAGAAATGGGTTTTGTTTTAATAGACATCGGTAAACTCTCCCCCTTGGACCCCTTCCCTCTCTTGTGGATACTTATCCCCCAAAAATCCATCCATGTCCATCTACAATTGACGATACATTTTATCCATTTATTCAATTTACATCATTCACATATTACATCATTTTGGCTCTCAACCACATACTACATTTACAATATACATGAGTTGGCTCTCGACCATGTACTACATATACAATATACATTGCTAGTTTGGGGTTTGAAAACAGGGATGTTACATTCCCCTCCCCCTACAAACTGCAGTGTCCTCAGTACACATAACCATATAGTTTACACACTGACATATATAAAAACATTACATCAAAATACTTGATAATTTCGCAAATTAATGTCTCACACAACAATTCAAACCAGCAACTCCCCTTTCCCCTCAACCCATACATCAGTTGGATAGGAAATCTCATATTTGTGGCTTCATATACTTCAGCTTCCAAACTGGAGTCTTTATTCACTTATGTACAAATGTACATTCAGTTTTCTTCAAAATTCTCATAAAATTGTGGGTATGCTTCCCACATGGCTTCCTCGTGCTCCCATGTAGCGTCTTCAGAACCGTAACAGGTCCATTGAACCTTTACCAAGCTGATGGCTTTGTTCCTAAGCACTTTGACTTTCTGGTCTAGGATGCACACTGGTTCCACTCGAAAATCCCCTTTGTGTTCCACCGGAAATCAATCACATGATTGGGATCAGGTACATACTTTTTTAATAAAGATATATGGAACATATAATGAATTCTCATGGATGTAGGTAACGCCAACATGTATGTTATAAAAATAGGATCATGGAGCAATAAAATAAAACATAGAAGATACACAATACAATAGAGACACTAGTGTGGGCTACATCCACTAGATACGCAATACAATACAATAGTGTGGGCTACATCCACTAGATAAATTGTCAGGTCCTTCCTTTTTATTATCTAGCAAAATGAAGGGATACAACCTACAGCACGTCCGTTGTAACTTCCTCTTCTTTCTTTCACAGTCTCCTCTCTTAGAATACAATATTCACTAACATACACAACCGCAATGCAATTGATCCCTTAAGAAAAGAGGGTTGCCTTCTAGGGAAAAAAACCATAACATAACTTCTATCATTAGATCTGCGACCTTATAATGAACGATCCAGATTGACTATGAAATTACAATATTTTACAAGGAAATTTTCCCAAAAACAATTCCTCGGGGGGATCCACCCCCGAACCCCTGGATGGGGGCCCACTGGCAGAAAGGGGCTAGGCATACTTGCATATAAATCAAGAAGATAATCAAGCTCCACAGCCAACAATCTCCCACTTGGAAACTGATCACAACAACTCTATTGATGTTCTACTTTCTATACTATGATCCACCTTGGACTTGGAAAATTTATCATCTTCAACTTCATGCTTGAAGACCAACTGAAACTGAGCAGGAACTAGTTTCTCTTTGGTTACTACCTTTGTTAACATGTCTGCGGAAATTTGGCTAGTATGTATATTTTCCAACTTCAAATGTCCATCTTCCGAGATGGATCGTATGAAATGGTACCATTTCATCTTGCAAATAAGTCAACCTTTTCCAATGGTACCATTTCATACAAGAGAAATTTCTAGGTCCCTCATTTTTATTATCCAGCAAAATGAAGGGATACAACCTACAACACACATGTTGTAACTTCCTCTTCTTTCTCTCATGGTCTCCTCTCTCAGAATAAAATATTTACTCACATACACAGTTGCAACACAATTCCCTCAAGAAAAGAGGGTTTCTATCTAGAGAAAAAAAACCCTAACATAACTTATATTGTTAGATCTGCAACCTTATAATGAACGATCCAAATTGACTATGAAATTACAATATTTTACAAGACAATTTTCCCAAAAAATATTCCTCGGGGGGTTCCACCCCCAAACCCCTTGTAGAAGGGGGCTAAGAATACCTGCATATAAATCAAGAAGATAATCACGCTCCACAACCAAAAATATATGCAACTAGTCTTATCTTTTATAAGACCTCAAAAGGCACGCAATATCTCGCTGCCAACTTTGGGAAACTTCCCAGTTTCAACGAGCTTCTCTTGGCTTTAAATTTTAAAAACACATGCTCTCTCACTTTAAATTCTCTATGTGTTCTTCTTTCATAGACATAATTATTTTTCCTATCTTGGGAAACTTTCAAGTTCTGTCTAATCTTTACCATTTGTTATTTCATTTCTTTGAACAATTCCAGTCCAATCACTGCTTTGTCTGTTGGGTTATCCCAACTTTCTGGCGTGTTGCATTTTTTGCCATATAATTCTTCAAATGAGATCATCTTCAATGATTATTGATACCCATTATTGTAGGCAAACTCAACTAAATGAATATAGTCTCCCACCTAGAAGAATTCATTACATACACTCTTAACATATCCTCAATTATCTTTGTCTTCACATCTGACTCTGGGTGATATGTTGTACTGAAATTCAAATTTGTCCTAAATCCCTTAAACAACCCCTTTCAAAAATTGGAAGTGAACTTGGGATCTCGATCTGACACTATTGCCTTAGGCACACCATGTAGTCTAGTAGTTTCTCTCATATAAATTTCTGCAATATTGGTTGCCTTATGAGTTACTTTTACCGGAATGAAATGTGCAGCCTTTGTAAGCTTGTCCACCACTACCATGATGGAATCATTTTGCCTTGTTTTCATAGGAAATTTGGTAATGAAATTGATAGTAACAACTTCCCATTTCCATTCAGGAATGAGAAATGGCTGCAGTAATCCCATTGGATGTCTATGCTCAACCTTTACCTTCTAACATTCCATGCATTTATCCAAATAATCGGTGACATCTTTCTTCATACCAAGCCAAAAATATTGGCCTCTTACAATTGTAATAGTTTTTTGATATCCTTAGTGTCCAACAAATGACACATTATGCATCTCTTTTAGAACTAAATTTCTCAATTCCTGAGAATTGGGAACACAAACATTGTTCCGAAATAAGAGGATTCCATCCTCTTTCAGCTTGTAATCCTTATATTTTTGTTATATATCATTCTAATGTAATCTTTCTTTAACTTGCATGTAATGTTGATACGTTATTACAACCTCTAGAATTCTATCTTTTAAATATGTCCTATACATACTAATAGTTGTAACATGCATTTTATGCACCCTTCTATTGAGTGTATCAACCACCTTGTTCTCTTTTCCCTTTAGGTGCTTGATATCAAAGTTATATTCGCTAAGAAATTACAGCCATCTATTTTGTCTAGAATTTAGTGTTGGATGTTCAAATAAATATTTTAGACCACTATGGTATGTCTCCTTAATTCAAATTTTCTTCTCATAAGGTAATGCCTCCACATCCTTAAGGCATGTACTATGGATGCCAACTCTAAGTCATGTGTAGCATAATTTATTTCATTCTCCTTCGATTTTTTATTCTCATTACAAATTACATGCTTGTTTTGCATAAGGACTCCACCTATCCCTTCCTTGCATGCATCTATGCACACAACAAAATTCTCATCTGGATCTGCAACCTTTAAATAGGGGCACTGGTTAGCAAATTCTTTGAACATTGGAAATTTTCTTCACACTTGGCACTCCACTAAAATTTCACTCCCTCCTTTTGCAAAGATTTTATTGGGTGTGCAATCTTGGAGAATCCTGCAATGAATCTCTTGTAGTAACCAGATAGACCCATGAATGATCTAACCTCTGAAATGTTTGTTGATGTTGACCAACTCTTGATTTCTTCAATATTTTCCGAATCCAATGCTATGTCATCCTATGAAACAATGTGACCCAAATAATGGATTTGAATTTGACAAGCAATGCATTTACTCAATTTGGCATACAATTGGTGCTCTCTTAACACTTGTAACACCATCCTCAGATGTTTCTCATTCTCTCTCTTCAGCGTGGAATAGATAAGAATGTCATCCAAGAATACAATGACAAAAATTTCCAGGAAATCTTTGAACACCCCATTCATTAGACAAATAAACATATCCGATGCATTTGTCAACCCAAAAGGCACCACCACAAAATCATAGTTTCCATATCTTGTCCTAAAGGTTGTTTTGCTAGTATCCTCTTCTTTGATTCTCACTTGATGATAGTGTGACCTCAATTCAGTCTTGGAGAATATATTTTCTCCTTTCAACTGATAGAAAAGATCTTCAATCCTTGGCAAAGGATATTTATTCTTAACTGTAACCTTGTTCAGTTGTCTGAAGTCAATACATAACCTCAATGTTCCATCTTTCTTCTTGACAAAGAAAACTGGGGCATCCCAAGGAGAAACACTTGGGCGTATGTACCCTTTATTTAACAAATCTTCTAGCTACATTTGCAACTCTTTTAGCTTTGGTGTGCTCATTCTATAGGGAGTCTTTTATTTAACAAATCTTCTAACTACATTTGCAACTCTTTTATCTTTGGTTTGCTCATTCTATAGGGAGTCTTGGATACTGGAGTAGCTCCAGGCATTAAGTAAATAGAAAAATATGCATCGTTCTTTGGTGGCAATCCTGGCAACTCCTCAAACACGTCTTCAAACTCTTTCAAGACTGGATAATATTCAATACTTGGCTCCTTATCCTTCATTTTCTCTTCCATATGGGTTGCATATATTTGGCACCCTTTTCTAAAACTTCTTTTCAGTTGTAACGTTGAAATCTCTCCGATAGATATAGACCTTGGAATACCTTGCATTGTCCTTGGATTCCCTTCCTTGTCAAGACATGTAAAAAACTTGTTATAACATTCTAAAACAACACAATGCATTTCTATCCAATCCATACCAATCAAGAATTCATAAGACCCAAGCGGTATGATGTTCAAATCTGCCTTAGTGTTAGTTCCATTCATGTTTATAGGACATTCTTTAACAATCTCATTAATTCTTCTATTGGTTCTAGTATCTAGTTAAACTAACCAAGACTTTTCATGCTTACATTTCTTCAATTGAAATATTTCAACTAGATTTGGATCTATATAGCTATGGCTAGCTCCATAATCACTTAAAGTAGCTATGGGATGATTATCAATCTTACCTTCCACTTCAATCATGTGGGATTGTTATTCTACTTGTCTATTGTTCAAGGTTGCATAGATCCTTGGCATGGTTTTTCCCACGTCCTTTACTATCTCCTATTGCTTGATGTTATGCAAAGTCTTTATCTTATTTTCTTGGTGAGAACAATATTTATGCACATGATCTCCTTCACATCCCAAACACTTTATGGGTTGTTGTCTTGGCCTCTTTCCCAAGAACTCTGTCATTTTCTGATCACCTTGAGATGGTTTCCCTTGTTGATGTGCTTGAGAACTATTTCTTATGAAAGGTGGCTTGAATCATTTCTTCCTTTGATCCATATTTCCTTTCTTCTTGTCATCCCAGGCCCTTTGGAAAGTTGTCTTTCCTCTGTTCTGCTCATACAAATACTTGGTCTTTCTTATGGCTTCTTCTAAATTCTTGGGCTCATCAAACTAAATTTTATCTTTGTATAAGGATGTACTCCACTCAGGAACCTCTGAATTTTTACCTTCTCATCTTTGATGAAGCTCACATACCTAAGAAGTTCCAAGAAATTTTTATTGTATTCATCCATAGTCATGTTCCCAAGTTGGATGTCAAATAACTCTTGCATCTTCTTGTCGTAATATTTTTCTAACAAGTATTTTTGGTGAAAATATTTCTTGAACTACTTCGAAGATATTTTTTTCTCATCAAGGTGCTTAACTTGCTTCAACCGATCCCACCACATAGACACCTTTCCTTGAAGTTGGTAGATTGCAATTCTG
This sequence comes from Picea engelmannii, assembly GCA_009831015.1. NCBI lineage: Eukaryota > Viridiplantae > Streptophyta > Pinopsida > Pinales > Pinaceae > Picea > Picea engelmannii. The sequence continues at coordinate 37,297 of ML808244.1, forward strand.
GCTTCTGCATTCAATGATTAGTCATGTAACTGGAAATATTTCCTCATTCCCAGCAACCATGCTTCTGCATATTCTCCTTTCGTGTTATCTCTATCAAATGATGGTGGCTTAATTTTCCTCGAGTCTCGTTGCAAGCTATCTGACCTATCTCTCCTTCTTTGATCCCTAACAAGAGACATACTTGGGATAAATTTCAACCTATAATGTGCATAATCTCTTCTAGTCGAGTACCTTGGAGAATGATGATGATGATGCCTGTTAATACTCCTTGACCATCTAGATCCTCCATGATTATCCTTCCTATCATGAGATATGGATGCTTCCACTTACCTTGCATTGGCTTATTTCTTTGTGCTAGAATCCTTGTTAACTTATTTATGTAGCATATTCAGGATTCTCTAGTATATCTTCTTGATCCTTCATGATCCTCTCATTATCGACCCTATAGCTCTATACTTCTCTATGTAGGCTTGTCATAGTTACAGGCTCCTTCCTATCTCTTCTTCCATTAGACTCGGTCTCACCATTACCCATGCTGACATGTTGACTTTTGATTTTTTCTTCATGGCTATAAGCCCCTTGTGCATCATTCATATCTCTAGTTCTCATATAGGAACTAAGGTCTATATCTTTAATTCTGCAAGAATGTGCATGCAATAATTGTTGTTAGAATTAAACATATTGAAAAATATTTATTAATTAGATTACATGTCATTCTTCATTTTAAATTATGAAGAATATTAATGAACTATTCCAAAATATGATTCATTAAATTCATTCTTATCCGAAACATCTTTCTGACGGTTGTACCCATGCCTCATTCTGAGTTCTGAGCGAAACATTACAACATTTACAAGTTGCAATTTCCACTGGTTTACTACTACAAAAATCTCTTTTATCACTTCCTGAAAATTTTTGTTGCCCAAATCAAAATTCTTGTTTTATATATGTCTCCTCCTCCTCAATACCTTTCCAACGACTATTTATTTGTTCAAATCCAAGCTCTGAGTTGAAAGTTATGGTCTGGAAAAGTTTTGACTATTTTTCCCAATTTATCCTTGTATGTTATAGGTGTCTTATTTCTCTCCTTGCACATTTTTACATACCCAGATCCGAAATATAGATCCATGGTTGTCTTCTATGACGCATATGCTTTCCACAAACTTCTCATCTGCTTCAAACAAATTTATGAGTGAGTTATGCTCTCCAGAAGTAATTCAGTGCTGAAATTTTACCTCAATTGTTTTAGTCTAACTTTCTCATGTGAGCTCTGTTTTGCGCTTAGAATAGCTCATTGGAAATCTCTATCCAAGTTATTTTATTTAAGCCATGGAAATCTCATGGGTTTTGATTGCCTAAAAACGTCGTTTAGGACCTCAAAATCGCCTTGCAAGTTCGTGATCTTCAAAAACCCAAAAAATTCTTAAAAATCGATTGTTTTATTGTTGTAACAACCTTTTAAATTTGAGTTGTTGATCTCAAATCGGGGGAAATTTGGACAATTGATACGATCTTTGTCAACGATTGGTGATCGGTGATTTCTTATTGTAAACCAAAATTTCCCACCGATCTCCCCGGCGCTTGATCATCGACCATCAATCGTTTCTCTTCGCGAACCAAAATTGCTTGTGAATCTCCTCAACGCCCAATCATCGTCCATCAGAGAATTCTCTTGGAAAAACAAAATTGCTCATGAATATCCCCGACAAATCTAGGCCGTCAATCTATCTTCTTCTCCCAACCACTGAAATTGAATCTCAACCATCGATCTGGTAACCTTGCCAAACTTAAAAACATTAAAAAAATTTAAATTTTATCACAATGAATCTAGGTCATTGATCTCAAGATCAAGCATGATCTCGGTTGTCGATTTTTTGAACACTCCCAGCTCTATCGACCTCCATTAAAACGTGAGTTTTTTACCTTGCAGGTCAAATTTAACTCTACAATCCGGTTGATTCACACCATTAAACATCTCAGACATTTCTAAGGCAACTAAATATCGATTTTTCCCACAAATTTGGGGATTTTAAGTATGGTTTTCCACCATTTTTCCCCAATTCGCTCAAACCAAAGTTTGTAATAATGAATTTATCCAAATTTGCATTGGTTATTTTCCCATACAGGTCCAGTGTTCAACTAGAATCTCTAATACCATTTTGTAACGTACCTATCCCCCAGCTAGGTCACATCACTGCTAAAATGACTCAATAATTTTTTTTGATACTAAATCTAAATGCGGAAAATAACACACAACTTGACATTCAAGTTCATTCATTTGTCCACACAAATAAAAACCTAAATATAATCACTCTTATTATGCATAGAAACAACTAAATACAAGCAGCATTACTCAACCATAAAATAGAGACACGGATGCATCTTTTTGCTCACAGTAAGCAATAATAACCTAATATAATTCACAGTGAATTACACAACATCTATATTAGCATTATACATGCATAAGCACAACAAATAACAACACTTATCTTATAAAATGTGCAACCCGTTCTAGAGGACGGACGTTCCTCCCAACTATAGCCTTGTTGTTCCAATTCTCAACAACAAGACACCCATGAGATGGGGCTATGAATCCACAAGATACGATGGTCCCTTAAGTTGGCTAATGTTCCCTTCTCAACAATTAACACAAAGTTAATTCTAGTCCACCAACTCTCTTCCCCTCAACTTGCACAACCCAAGGGATGGAATCCCCCTTCATTTCTCATAGTCCCTCAGGCCTTTCCACTCCCCTCCAGGGCTTCCAACACAAGTTGGACAAGAATTCTACTTGTTTGGACCTCAGGAATTCAACAACTGTAACATGAATTCACCCAGCAGAAAAATGTGTGCTTCCTTGGATGAATTTCAAACATAACTTTATTCACAGTCTCACAACCTCTTTCTCTATGAAATTCCAGCTCCAAACAGCTGCCAAATGTGCCCACAACAACTACCTTCAAGCTTCAGCACTAAGAACTCCATTGCTGGCCAGAAAACTCTATGTAAAAACAACTCTCTATGCATAAACGTGAATGCATAATTCTGGTCTCCTACCCATACAAATTTCCTCTCTTTCTATTGCTTTCTTAACTTACACTCTTCCCAGGATGATTGTATCCAGCCCCCATGTTCTCAATAACTATGGGAAGTCACTCTCACACCCACCCTCTTACATGAATTGTTTGGGCTCTAGAACACTCAACATCTAATGGAAGGTTCACGATAAGGATAATTTTGAAAGAAATAAGAAATGGGTTTTGGTTTAATAGACATGGGTAAACTCTCCCCCTTGGACCCCTTCCCTCTCTTGTGGATACTTATCCCCCAAATTTCTGTTTGTGTCCATCTGCAGCTAGTGATACATTTTATCCATTTATTCAATTTACATCATTCACATATTATATTGTTTTGGCTCTCAAACACATACTACATTTACAATATACATCACTTCGGTCTCAGCCATGTACTACATCTACAATATACATCGCTAGTTTGGGGTTTGAAAATGGGGATGTTATTGGAGGCATGAAATCGCAACAAACTCGTGCGTGCTACAGGAATTGGTTGGAGTGTTGAGCAAGAATAACACTCTGATTGTTTTTTTGTTGGCGAATTTGGATAATGGATGTCCATGTGTATGCAATTCTCTACAAAACCCATATCTTCGAATCAACTAGAACGTTTGGCGAATATCCCAACCGTCGAGGCAGTTATAGGATCTTGTCAAAACACAGATTTATGGGAAACCTCGTCTTGAATATCTTCCCATATCTCCCAAATTGTTTCCATTTTTTTAAATCTTCTTGTGTTGTACTCAATTTGGGACATTCTGCACAAAACCCGTCTTGGATTTACCAACTTCATCCTCATCTTTCCAAAAAGGTCATGGAAAAACTACTTCTAGAAACATGCCGCTATAGAATTCTAGTAGTACTACAAGAACAGGAAGATGCCCACTACAGGATTTAAACTGCATGAACCATTGTTAGTAAAATCATTCCTTTACTTCTCTAATTCACTAAAGAGTAAGAGAAATCAACGAATTAAGTAATAAAATACCTTGTAGCTTGTATTGGCATTTAACTTAAAAATAGAAGGAAATATAGTAAAGGGATAGGTAAAGATAGGTTAAAATGGAAAAAAAGGAGGCCAATTGGTAGTGTAGATTGAGCCAAAATAGTCTCCCAACATCTCCCCCACACTTTCACTTTTTCTTCTTCTCATGCAAGCAAAGTCAACTGGTGGTTTTGCAAAATTTGGAAAAATTGAATCAACCTCACTTATCCTAGCAGAGTCTGGAAACATCTATGAGTATGTTGATATTGGCCCTTGCCCTATCCCTTCGTGTTCTCAATCTCCTTTTCTCAGTGTTCTATTCTAATATGTGCAACTTCTTATTTTTGGAAGCTCACTTTTCATCAACATTACATATTGATATAAGGTAGTAATTCTTGAAGTTCATGTTTCAACTTCTTAACCTTCCTACCCTTCATTTTCAATTTGATAGGTACCAAATGGATAGCAGATTTTGAAGAATTTGCTTGTTTGATGGATGTCTCATGTCTTGTATCAACATCTGGAATATCAAATATTGACGTGTCATACTCAACATTCTCTAATTTAGAAGGTATAAAGCTCCGAGGTTCTGAAATATTTGTCCTCATCTTCTTAGGTGTTATAAAAATATCTGAAGACTCTCTTGATTCTTCCTACTGATGTTATAAGTTGATGGGTGACTGCCTTACTATTCTTTGTTGTGGAACAAGGACTAAGTTCTGAGCATTGTGTGCCTTACTCTATTTTTCCATACTTTGTGTGAACCTTCGAGAAATGGAAGCTCTGTTTCTGGAGTCTTCTTCACAAGTTTCCTTCTTGACTTTCTTGCAGGAGCAATGAATCCCTTAGCTCCAAGAGAGCCGAGGTATTCATTATTATCATGATTAACACCTTGTCCATCAATTTTCAAACCTCAACCTCCTATAGTGGCCTCAACAATTTGCTTACTAAACTCATTATGACTGAGAAAAATTTTCAAAGTATTATTTATGATACGCAACTCTTCGATAATCAATATAGAGAATTGAGCTTGACATCAGAATCAAAATGAAGCAATAATTGAATATGATATGGAAATGTTTGTCACATACCTCCCCTCATAGGTCAAGTATTTATGTGGGGTGAATAAGGAGTTCCACTATTTCTCTTGATCCACAATCATGGTACACCCTCGACCCAGTCATCTTGCTAATATTATGAATTGAGGAGTTGTGCACATACTTTCTTTACCCATCTACAATATGCACCATTCATCGAAAAGAATCATGGCATGGAAATGTTGGGACACAACGAATTGGTAGCTCTACACTAAACATTGAATGGGTGTGAATGGAAAACAAGTTACAGGAAGTGGTCGTTTGGGAAGACCCATTTCATATCCAAATTGTGATTTGAAATGTCGATGGGAGGAGATAACAAAAAGATTTATCAAATCAAAATTAACAGGTTGTCAAATCATGTGTGGGTTATGTTCATAATATGATCGTGTTATTCATGATTTGATGGATTTAGGTGGTAGTCGAATGATAGGAAAAAATGGCAGTTTTAATTTGTTGGTTATATGATGACGGGGGGTGGATATAATATAGGAGGATAGGTAGGATGATGAATGGTGGGTATACTAGGGTGGTAGAATCATAATCACAACAATCTCAAGTGTTTCAATTTGCATCAACTTCCCACTCTTGAAATGAACTAGGAAGAAAAAAAATGTCTTACCTTCGGTTACCTTGTTGTTCAATTGCAAAAATATTTACATGGTTGGAATTTGCAGAAATACCTGGAGCTGTGAAGAGTGAACTTACAAAGGATGCTAAAATTGTTGTTGATGTAGATGCTAGGACTTGAAAAAGGATCCATCATGGTGACTGGAGTTGGGGGAATCCTTTTATTGTTAAAAGTTTAGATTTGTTGCTTAATGCCATCAAAACTGATATTAAACCATGAAAATACAAAACAACAAGCTACAAGATTTCCCTTAACTGCTGTGAAATTTTTTCCTTTGGTTGAATACTCTACAATTAAAAGACTGTTGGAGGAAATGAGTGTTGCAACTGAATATGCGGATGGAGTGGAATGAGTTTTTGCTAAATATGTATATGTTGAACAACATATGTGAGAACCCAAACCACTGTATACAAATAATCTTGGAAATGAAATGCTACTGGAATAGGAACACGAACAAGAATAGGAACAACTACTACAGGAACTGAAAATTGAATGTTGCATGTTTGTTGTGGTTGAAAAAATCTTTGTCTTTACCCTCTTTCTGTACATTCCCTTCCATGTGCATAAATTTCTTGAATTCGAACATGGACAGGAATTGTTAGATTACCGACCATTAATGGGTGTCGTTAATCATAGTGAGATTACCCACCAATAATTCAATGAGCATCAAGGTACTTCAATGCATCATGTCAAGCATGAATAGATGTGTTGAAGTTGAGTAACTTGCAGGAACTGACAATTGATAATAATTAAAGCATCCCCATTGTTGCCAACGAGGAAACCTATCATTGAGGCATACAAGTTCCAAGGCATTATCAAAATCTATGATCTTGGTACCCAGATAAGGAGTTGGAGTCGATGGGCCAATATTGTTGGAAGTGTTAGCGCCGTAATTTTTTCAGTTAGAGTCAGTCTTAGTCGAGTCATGGTTCATGTGTCAAAGTGTGTGAGGTCAAGTATCGAATGACGAATGGGTCAAAGTCAGTAAGTGGTCGGTTGGCCCTTGGAGTCGGGAAGGGATGTCAGAACCAAAACATGTGTAAGTGGTAAAGGAATTTTCCCAAAGAGTCGGGTCCAATTATAAGAGAAGGTTTTACGTGCCAAAGTTCGAGGCACGTTGTTAAATAGAAGTCGCGTCGGTAGACGAAGTGACCATCATCAGCTCATTATGAAGTTAGAAAGAATGAAAAATCATAGTGCTCATATCACATATGCTCTGCAACTCTTATCAGTTGTACTTTACACGCCCCGAAGTGTACTTGTTGCGCGGATGTGCTATGAAAATATTCAGCTTGCTTTGAAACCTCCAGTCACCATGGATTCAGTGTCCCCTGGCATGATTCCATCTCTCGTCGGCCCAGTTATAAATTTCGGTCGCTCTGCATGTATTATGTTCACCATCCAAGTTTATGCTCTGTTTGTAATTGTTCCCGCGAGACCTGAATTTCTCCTGGATGGAAAGTTGATTCCCTTCAACTACGTCACAAACCTGGGTCAATCAAGATTACCGCCTTGGATCTGTGTTGAATCCACCGCATGCAGAACAAACACGCGTTGCACCATGGAAACATCCTAGAACATAAGGAAAGGTGCGTAGAGTAGCAGAAATGTGGGGCCCGAACCTCAAAACTTGACGTTGGTAAATGAAGATCTGGATGTCATAGCATATTTTGAACAGGTCGAATGCATGGTCTTTTGTTTGAAAATCCAAGGATTCAACGTAAAGCTGATGGAATAGTTCACGCTCAGTTTCAGTGGGCTCTGCGCAGTAATTGCAGGAAGTACATTCCAGGTGACAGAGGAAACCCTGTCAGCCGCAACAAAGATCCCTCCACACGATGAAAGGTGATCTAAAGGCATGCCTTTGGATGTGCTATGTTATGAGGAATTTATCAAACCAGATTGTTTAAATGGGAATGTTGAAGCGGGCATTCCAAGTCGATATCTACAGGAGCCTTTTCAAAAGCACCTGAGAGTGATTAGGAAATATTTCACCTGTGAAGGAAGGTTTGAGAGAATACACCCACATCACATCAGATTGTTGATGCATTTCACAGGAAGGAGACCATTAAATATGCCTCTCTTCTTGCACCAAAGTCTCCAAGAAATGGCAGACAACGTTCGGGCTGAAACAAACCAACCAAAAAAGAAACTATCTCATGTTTTGATAGTTGAGTAGTTGAGGCGATTGGGAAATAACTGGGAGTCGTTTCTACTCACAGCCGACATCCTCGGGAACTCCAGAGGAGATTCCCCTCTACCCGCGGAAAAGGTAACATCTCACCACGCGGAGGCATAAATAGGAAGGGTCACGAAAGAAGGGGTAGGCCAAGGAAGAACAAGGAAACCGGGGAGGCCCAAGCGCCGAGCGAGTCACGTGCAAAGTCAACCGTCGAAGAGTTACTCATGCGCTCCATTCGGCTGGAACCTGTCAAAGGTCTGAGTCGAGAAACATGCAACAGAAGCAGAAGGACAGACACTAAAGGAACGTATATTCACAAACCGTCGCATCAGCTGAAGCAAGCGCAACTCGTTATTTTTGAGCTATACCAGGAAAACGGGGAGCTGAGACAATAATTAGCAGCGAAGACCCTTGAAGAATCAACATCACAGGGCCGAGAGAGAAACATGACTTGGCTCAAGAGGTAGTTCATAGAAGCGCAAGATACAATCATCTAGTTGCGTGAAGCAGAGAGGATGTCAGAAGAAAGAAATGCAAAGCACTTCAAGGAATGTGGACCGGCCCTAGAAAACGTCCGCGCGACTCTGGCTAGTGCATAGAAGAGGTTGAAAGGGAACGTGGTTCTGCAAAGGCAAGTAATGAATCTGAAAAGGCGCAACTGGTCTCTCAATAGAATGCTTCAGATATCAAAACTGCAGACGAGGCTAGAAGCATGATTAACCGACTCCATTTTTGTCTTCTCAGACGTGGCGGGGATTTTGTCTTCTTGTGTCCTGTTTCCTACTGGGAAGTAGGGAGTTTGACAAATACTCACGCGGCAAGCATACGACGCGCAACACTGGAAACCCATCTATTGCAAAGGACATGTGTACGTTGGACATGCGACAGTTTGAAGAGAGGCATTGTTCCCTAACTGGGGTCATCATCTTGGAAACACCTACAACAGTCTGCAGTTACCTGCCAAATGCACGCTCCAGCAAATGATCGCGCGACAAAAATCAAGGTCGTTACAATGGGTGGCAGGAGTCTGGCAAAGCACTTGACCGTCCAGATACCCTATCAAAGGAAAAACATCAACACATCACTCTCTAACGACGAGATCTTGTTGATGACCGAACCGTCGTGGCAAAGACGAGCGATTATGGTGTGACCGAGTACAATCAGTTTCTGTTTTTAGTAAAGTGCCATACGAAGAGTCAAATAGCACAGAATAGTCAGAGCCTAATTTCTAGGGATAGTAGTTAGAGAGAAGGGTAGCCTGAGTGGTACACCTTGCTCTATGTATTTCGTCTTTTCAATGTAAGCCAAGTTGGTTGGCAAAACAATGTAGACATTGACTATAGAATGTAGCTTTCGAACTCGATTGAAACTTAAAGAAAAGGTCCCGAAGCTTTGATGAAAAGATTCTAATGGTATCAGTTTGATGTATTCTACTCTCTCTTTGCGTACGTGCTTTCTTGTATTCTTTATATTCATATCTATATTTTGTCTAAATCAGAACGTGATTTCGAATCTAGAATTCACCGTGTGGTGCTCTAGATTCGCGCCATTTAGACGACTGTGTTTCTTCTAAGCGAACTTTGAATTCATCCCCAGCGGTGCTCCGAGTTGCTTCATGTGTTTTTTTCTCGCCACACACAACTATTTTTAACTATAATATTGTTGCTTACTTAGCTTTTATCCTCTCAAGTCCAGTCACTAAGTCATTTGTTTATATCATTTTATTAAATTGACTCCATAGCCCAAGGTCTTGCTTTCTTTCACCAATAGAACCAGAAATATTGTCTAAAAGTGTTAAATCTAGCCGACAGTTTAAAGCCATAACCTGTACAGAGACGATATCTCGGAGAAATCCCTCTCTAGTTAGGAAAGGCTAGTTTCTGGCCTTAAAGTTGGTTTGTACGTTGCCTATGTCATTCGTTTTCTCAGCCGAACGAAGTTTACAGAGCACTAACATTCTAGCGTCGTTGTCGAGGACGGAATTGAATAAATTTTCCCTGGGAAAATGACTAAAGCTATAGTTTTGACCCCTAAGGGTAACAGTGGGCCAAACATCTATATTGGTTGAAACCTTTACCCTGGTGACTCCAGTTAAAGAGACCAGTAGCACAGAGTAGCGCGAATCAGAAGCCCTGGCGCCGAAGACAATTTATACCATAGCCAATCCTGACCCGAACCCTATAGAGCACGTGTGTGATCCCGAGAAACTCCTGTGCGGGACAAGGGAGCAGGTGCCAAACCCATTATATTACCTAGACAGAAGCCTATCCTTACCCAAGGATGGTGCGTAGAGAATCGACGACCTCGATTTTGACACCATGTTCAAACAAACCTTGTTCAGGTCTAAATCAGAAACCAGCTTGGATGATATAGTCTTCGATGAGAAGAGGTTTCGATCTCTGATACCAAAAAAAATCCCACAAGATGCCACAGTGTGCGCTCAGAACATCCTACAAATCCCAAACCCCCCTAGAGAAATGGTCGCCAGGTTCACCACTCTTGCCCTGCCAGTCCAACTGCATGATTTTCCCCAGAACTACAACCAGAGGATCAAGATATATGACGCTGAAGGAAACGCCCCTGCCCAAAAGCACCTGGATTTGTTCAATGATTTCGTTGATCTAGAAGAGGTGGATCATGAAGATGCGAAGATGAGGTTGTTCGTGTAGAGTCTTTCGGGGGAGGTTAGAAAGTGGTTCAAGGCCCTCCCAGTAGCAAGCATTCTCGACTTGGTCGCGTTTGAAACGTCATTCATTGCTAGATGGGGAGACAAAAAGAATCCTTTGCAGCTACTGAAACAGTACAACAATATGAAGAGAGCGTCGGAGGAGATGGTGTAAGAGTTATCAACCCGTTTCATGAGGGTCTACAACTCAATTCCCGTAGAAGTCCAACCACCTCCCGGAGTTGCGCATCTTCGATACACTGACTCCTTTAACAACGATTTTGCCTTGTTGTTGAGGGAGAGAAGATCTATTAATTTAGACGCCATGATGAGTGACGCAATCGAAGTTGAGGTAAACCTGATGGCGTCGGGAAATATTAAACAAAGCTTCAACATACGTGGGAAGAAACCCCAAGGAGATGCGCAGCCATCGACTTCTCGACCCTCAGAGGACAAGTTCGACTTGATTATGAAGAGGATGGAGAAGCTAATGGAAAGAATGTTCGTGGGAAACAAGCCCACCGCCTGAGAACAACAAGACCTCCAGCCCAGAAATCAGAACCTTAGAAGAGGTTCGGTCCCACAGATCAGGCAGAGGGAACAGAGGGACCAAGGCGACCAACAAATAAGGCCCCCGCTCCAAAATAATTAAGCAAATGAATATTTTGATTAGACTATCCAAGATCAAATGCATTACTGCGACGACATGGACATGCACATGTTCTTGACAAAGGGAGAACACGATCAATACTTGAGATAAAATGATGATATTATGCTTGATACTGATGACGCGTTGTCACAGGAAATGGAAGAATTCAGGAAGGGCTATCACAATGCCATCATATAGTACCAAAATCAATACAACCTCAGGAGCAGAAAGGCATCTACAGAACCTCAGTAGACAAATCCCAAAAGGGAACCTCTGGCGGACACCCCTTCCACGGGCCAACCAAAGAAAGACAACCCGACCAAGAATGTGACTGAAAAGGGAAAGTCAAAGGAGGAGGTTCCAAGGAAAGCGCCGGAAACAAGCCAGGAGATAGGCATCAAGGAGGTATAAAAAGTATCCCCCCCTTTTAACTTTGAGAACAAAATGGCCAAGATTAAAATCTCTATCCCTTTCAATGAGCTCATCAAGAAAGGAGAATATCAGGATCAGATTATTAAAATGCTAAATATGGGAGAAACTCTTGACACCCTGAACATCTAGGATGACCACCCTGCCATTTTGTTTGGTCCACGCGTGAAGGAAACGAGCGATACTGAGGATGTTGCCTCGTTCTATGTCAGTCTCAAGGTCCATGAAATGACTTTGCACAACGCCATGCTGGATTTGGGCACGTCGCACATTCTCATGCCCAAGGTGATCATGGACGAGTTGGGTGTGTGATCCAAATATGGAATGAATAATAAATAATTGTCTTATTTAGATGCTTAAAGTTTTTTAAAGAGTTCAGCTATTAATTAATCATGCTGTAAAAATAGAGATATGAACAACAACAAAAGAGACAAAGACAAAAAAGATCTTGATAATGGATTTCACCAATGAGTGGCTACGTCTCCGGGCCCGCTTCCAATTGGAGGACCTCTTTATTGATCTTCAAATGCTCAAGTTCTCTTACAATGGCTCCATGTTTTTACATAACTTGCTTCAGATCTTCTCTGCAAGACCTCGTTTCTTAGACGCATGTATGCTTCCTCAAACTCCTCTCACAAACATAACAAAAAGGCCTCTCAAAACATGAGAAAAAGCCAAAATACATAAACTGCTCCTCAAATTCCCTACATAAAAAAGTTCTCCTACAAGATTCACAAAGCCTGGTTTTTATAGTTTTCATGCTCATATGAGGAAGTCCAACTTCCCCTGAAGATATGGCCTCTTTCTAGGATCAAATCCCCCTCCAAATGGCCAAGATATCCTAAAAAAACCACTTTCTGGTCATAATATCAGGCAAAATACAAATTCTAGGCTAAATATAAGTCAAAAACCCACTTTTTGGCATAATATACAGTTAATCCCCTTTGATATAGGCGCACGCCCCCTATAATTGGTCATATGCAACTGTATATGGTCAAGCGCTAGCCCAAAGGGCTAAGCATTGGCTCATTCCTTGCGCTAGCTCTTGGATTTGGGGTGCATATCATGTGCCCTCAGCCTAACCAACAAATCCGTGCGCATATAGATATTAGCCCCCTGGTTATGGGTTAGGGGCGTGTGAAATGATAATAGACCACGGGCTAGGGCTTAGCCCCAGCCCCCTCCTCCGCGCCATATTCATATATTAAAGTTTAAATAATTTTAAACTTGTTTCATATAACAAGACTCATGTGGGCGCGTTGGTGTTTGGAACTTTCCCAAAGCACTTGGACTATGGTGGGTGGTCATGGGTTCAAATCCCATGGACCCCCAAACATTTTTAGAACTTTCCACTTAGACTGCTGACTGGGTGCCACGTGGTTGCCCATGCCTGGGCCACGTGGCACCACCACATTTGCCCAAACATTAACAAGTGTCTCATGCCACGTGTCCAAATCTGATTTGATCTGTCATCTGCCCAGTTAACTACTGCCACATCAGCATCATGAGGTGTCTTTGGTGATGTCATGCTGACGTCAGCATTGACTTTTTTCCAGTTTGACCTTTGACTTTTTAGATGTTTGAGAATCTGATCAGAGTACGATAACTCTCGCATATGGAGCTTGTTTGAGAAAGTAAATATATCGTCAGAATCAACATGAAAAGACGGTCGCAATGGAATTGGTTTCATCCAATTTTTAGAACTTTCATTTTTTAGCATTTTCTAGACCTGGGGAGCCTCCTGGATCATTCCTCCCCACTTGGAAGCTTTTGGACCACCAAAAGTCTGGTATCAGTTGGTAACTAATTGAGGATACTGTGTCCTCACCTTTCTGGTCTCCATCCACTTGGCCTGACTTGGATTTGTTCCCTTCAATCCCACTTGAAGATACTCCACATTGCCCATGCGAGAAGTTCAGACTCTTTTGTCCAATATGGTGTCTTCCTGCAACTCGTTCATATATTCATAAGAAAAATCTTCGATGGTAGGAATCTGAACATTCTCTCCTTGATCCTCGATCATAGGAGGCTCATACAATCTCAATTTTTCCACATTTACAACTGAATAGATTTGCATATATGGAGGCAATTCTAACCGGAAAGCATTAGTACCAATCTTGTCTAAAATTTTGAAAGGACCATAACGAATTGGTTTAAGCTTTTTACCTTCACCTTGCATCCTTTCCTTGTTGATGTATAACCAGAATTGATCTCCTGCTTTGAACTGATGATCAACTCGATGCATATCATGCCTCGCCTTGTACTTGGCCTGACTTTTCTCCAACTGTTCCTATACTGCCTGATGGATCAACTGGATCCGTTCAATGAACTTTGTAGCCCTATCCACATCACTGTGTCCTCCCGCTACAATGTCTTTTCCAAAGACAAAATCCAAAGGAGACTTTGGCAAGTACCCCAAACAAGTTTCAAATGGAGATCTCTGAGTAGAAGAATGTTTGGCTCGATTATACGCATGTTGTACATAACACAAATGTTCATCCCAAAGCTTAGGATATTTGTTGCAATATGCCTGAAGTAGTTGCACTACTGTCCTGTTCACCACCTTTGTCTGCCCGTCCGTCTGTGGATGAAATGGTGTACTCTTCTTTAACCTGGTGTCCATAAGTTCCCATAAGCTTGACCAAAATTTCTCCAGGAATCTGGAGTCTCGATCAGATACAATAGAAGTAGGTAAACCAAAATGAACCCATACATTTTCAAAGAACATTTGAGCTGTTTATTCAACTATGACTTGTTTTTTACAAGGAATCAAGACACACATTTTGCTGAACCTATCCACAACTACATAGATGTAATCATGACCTTTTCTAGACATAGGCAATCCCCCCACAAAATCCATAAATACACTTTCCCATGGTCTATAAGGAATAGGAAGTGGAGTGTACAATCCTAGCTTTTTGTTACTTGGTTTGCTTATTGCACACATAGTACATCCTTTTACATATTTAGACACATTTTCATGCATTCAAGGCCAATAACAAAATCTTTGTAACTGAGCAACTGTTTTATCTACCCCAAAATGCCCTGCTATAAGAGAAGTATATGCCTCTTTGATGACATGGACTCTTTCACTTTCTGGAATACATAACTTGCCCAAATGATACAAGAGTTTGTCTTTAATATGATAATTCAGTTCTTCTGCTCTTTTACCATTACTTAAAGTTGCATAGACTTCCTTAAAATCTTTATCCTCGGCATATTGTTCAATATAACTTTCATGAGTGATTGAATTGTGCTTAAAGATTGTAGCAATTGTACTAGGAGGCCTAGATAACATATCAACAACTTTATTATGAATGCCATTTTTATATCCGATGACCAAGTGAAATTGTTGTAAAAACCCCATCCATCTAAAATGCCTTGATTGTTGTATCTTAGTTTGTGATTGTAGATACTGTAATGGTTGATGATCAATGTGTATTAGTGTTTCTTTGCCCATTAAGTAATGTTTCCACTATTTAACACTTTGTACTAGAGCATACAATTCTTTATCATAGGTTGGATAGTTAATTACTGATGTAGTGAAGGTCTCATAATGATAGCATATGGGTTTTCTGTGCTGCATCAACACTGCCCCCATGGCATAGTCACTTGCATCAGTTTCAATTTCAAAAGACTGTTGGAGATATGGCAATGCCAGAACAGGAGCTGTACTAATCTTTGTTTTCAAAGTATCGAAATCCTTCTGTTGGCTTCCTCCCCACTGGAATCCCCTTTTCACACTTGTTAAAGCATGTAAAGGCGCTGCAATCATAGAGAAGTTTGGAATAAACTTCCTCCAATACTGTGTTGCTCCCATGAAGCTTTTTACTTCGGTTACATTTGTAGGTGTTGGCCAATTTACAATAACCTCAACTTTTGAGGGATCAATCTTAAGCTCTCCACCTCCTACAATGTAACTCAGATGTACAAGAGATGTTTTGCCAAATTCACATTTTGACAATTTTACAAAAAAATTCTCTCTTTGCAACACTGAAAGTATCTGCCTAACATGTTGGACATGCTCTTCCCTGGTCCTACTGAATATAAGAATATCATCTAAGTAGACTATTACAAATTCATCAATGAAAGGCATGAATACATCATTCATAACTCTCATGAAAGTAGCAGGTGCGTTAGTAATCCCAAATGGCATCACTAACCATTCAAACAATCCCTGTTTTGTTTTAAAAGCATTCTTCCATATATCCTGTTCAACAACCCTGATCTGATGGTAACCACTTCTTAAGTCTAGCTTAGTGAAATAAACCGCATGTTTCAGTTGATCTAATAAATCATCAATGCGAGGCAAAGGGTAACGATTTTTTACCATGATTTTGTTCAAAGCTCGAAAATTCACACACATGCGCCATGTGCCATCTTTCTTTGGCACCAAGATGATAGGTGACCCACATGGAGAAGCACTAGGTCTGATGACCCCTTGTTCAACCAGCTCTTGTACCTATTTCTTTATCTTTGCATTTTCCAAGATTGATAACCTATACATGGCAATGTTAGGAAGAGGAACATCCTACTGCAATTGTATCTCATGTTCAACTTGTCATTTTGGAGGCAATCCTTTCGAGACTTGAAATAACTCATCATAGTCAGAAACAATTCTAACTAAATCATCTTTTAACTTCACATCACAATCTTTGAAAGTATCAATTTCGACAGTGTCTTTAGCTTTTACCACCATTAAGAGATATCGCTTACTGACATTTACAATCCTCTTCATCTGTCCTAAGATGATTAGTGATAAATTCAATTTCTTATGATGAGCCCTTACTATATATTATTTTCCATCTTTAGTTAATTGATACTTATTGTCTTCACGATAGAATATTGCTTTTCTATCATACAAATATGGACTTCCAAGTACGATACCACATATATCTAGTGGAACTACATCCAAGTCAACCTCATCTATGAACTGTGAATTAATTGCAAACTTTAGGACACATTGTCTTTCCACCTGCAACTGATTATCATTATGAATCCATCCTAAGGGATATGGTTTCTTATGAGGTTTAGTGATTAATCCCAACGTTTTAACTATTGCTTTTGATATAAAATTTACTTGTGAGCCATTGTCAAATAGAGTATCAATTTTTGTATGTTTGGAAATTACCCTTATATGAAAAAGTTATGTTCGTTTGACCTCCTCAACTTCATTATCAACTTTTAAAGACTGAATTGAAGAACTTGTACTAGCTTCAGAATTTTTACCTTTGATTCATGTGACTGTGACATTTGTCTCATCTCCCGAATCTGACCCCAAATCGACTTGAGTTGTTGTAGTAGTCTTTGGTTTTCCTTTATTCCCGAACTTTGCTGGTTTCAACTCTGGGTGAAGGATCCAACAACGATCCTCACTATGGCCTTCCTTCTTACAATGAGTACATGTAGGTTTCTCCTTCTTCACTATATAAGTTTTCTTTCCTTTGAACTTCTCTTTACCCTTGCTTTTAAACTTTCCTTCAGTGTATTTGAATGGTTTTACAAAATCAACATTTACATTCTTGCCTCTAGATTCAAGATGAGTCGCTTGCACACACACCTCATCTAAACTAGTAGGATTAAACATAAGAATGGTATGTCGTAAATAACTATGCAAACCACCTATATACCTAAGCAATGTCTCTTGAGTATCCAATGATATTCCCAACAACAAAGCTCTTTTGCGAAACTCCTGTGTATAACTTTGAACAATTTGTCCTTTTAACTGTCTAAAGTTCTGCCATGACATAATAGCTTGTTGCATGTAAGCTAGAGGATAAAATTGCTTTCGTAAAGCAGATGTAAAATCAAGCCATGAAGAGAGAGTCTTACCAAACTTCTTAAGATCTTGTTTTGTCCTGCTTTCCCACCAAACAAGGGTGGTTCCTCCCATCTTGAGACTAGCAAGCTGGATCATAGTCTCTTCATCTATGATTCTCCGTATCCTGCAATACACTTCAATTTGTTGTATCCAATTATCTAACTTTTCTGCATTTAGTTCTCCATCATACAAAGGCAACTCAAACTTAACATCAAGTTTTAACAAAGGCATATTAGACTTATGCTTATGTGTTTGTTTTTGTATGGTAGATGTTGTAGAATGAGAACTAGCATTTGATGTAGAACTGGAAGAAGAAGGAGAAGATGGCGGTGAAGGTGGCATAGGAGGAGGCTTTGAAGACTCTCCTTTCCCTTCACTTTTACCATTCATTAAGATCTCTCCCAAGGCTGGTTTCTTTCTCTCCAAGAAATCCTCATACAACACTTTGACCATTTTAGACATGGAGAAAAGTGCATCTTCTAGTTTCTTGGTTCATGGAGAAAGCTCTCCTTCTGAAGCCATTCTTTTCTTCCTCAACAATAATTCTATCTCAGGAATGAATTCAGCCAATGATCCTTCTCCTTTCTGAAATTTGGATCTTGTAAGCATCCACCCTACACTTGTTAAACTTTCCAAAACAACCAAAAGCTCTGATACCAAAATACTTGATCCAAATATGGAAGGAATAATAAACAATTGTCTTATTTAGATGCTTAAAGTTGTTTAAAGAGTTCAGCTATTAATTAATCATGTTGTAAAAACAGAGATATGAACAACAACAAAAGAGACAAAGACAAAAAAGAGCTTGATAATGGAGTTCACCAATGAGTGGCTACGTCTCTGGGCTCGCTTCCAAGTGGAGGACCTCTTTATTGATCTTCAAATGCTCAAGTTCTCTTACAATGGCTCCATGTTGTTACATAACATGCTTCAGATCTGCTCTGCAAGACCTCCTTTCTTAGACGCATGTATGCTTCCTCAAACTCCTCTCACAAACATAACAAAAAGGCCTCTCAAAACATGAGAAAAAAGCCAAAATACATAAACTGCTCCTCAAATTCCCTGCATCAAAAAGTTCTCCCACAAGATTCACAAAGCTTGGTTTTTATAGTTTTTATGCTCAGATGAGGAATTCCAACTTCCCTTGAAGATCTGGCCTCTTTCTGGGATCAAATCCCCCTCCAAATGGCCAAGATATCCTAAAAAAACCACTTTTTGGTCATAATATCAGGCAAAATACAAATTCTGGGCTAAATATAAGTCAAAAACCCACTTTTTGGCATAATATACAGTTAAGCCCCTTTGAGATAGGTGCGCGCGCCCTATAATTGGTCATATGCAACTATATATGGCCAAGCGCTGGCCCATTCCTTGCGCTAGCTCCTGGATTTGGGGCGCATATCATGTGCCCTCGGCCTAACCAACAAATTCGCGCGCATATAGAGTTTAGCCCCCTGGTTCTGGGTTAGGGGCATGTGAAATGATAATAGACCACGGGATGGGGCTTAGCCCCAGCCCCCTCCTCCGCGCCATATTCATATATTAAAGTTTAAATAATTTTAAACTTGTTTCATATAACAAGACTCATGCGGGTGCGTTGGTGTTTGGAACTTTCCCAAAGTGCTAGGACTATGGTGGGTGGTCATGGGTTCAAAACCCATGGGCCCCCAAACATTTTTAGAACTTGCCATGTGTCCAAATCTGATTTGATCTGTCATTTGCCCAGTCAACTTCTGCCACATGTCTCTGCCACATCAGCATCATGAGGTGTCTTTGGTGATCTCATGCTAATGTCGGTATTGACTTTTTTCCAGTTTGACCTTTGACTTTTTAGCTGTTTGAGAATCTAATCAGAGTACGATAAATCTCGCATATGGAGCCCGTTTGAGAAAGTAAATATAATGTCGGAATCAGTGCGACGAGCCGATCGCAATGGAATTGGTTTCATCGAATTCTGAGAACTTTCATTTTTGAGCATTTTCTAGACCTGGGGAGCCTCCTGGATCATTGTGGACATCACCATGCCCTATAAGGATATTTTTCTTTCGATTCAAGGAAAGTGAAATGTTTGGGTCTAATCAATGATTTGGTTGTGTCGCTGGCCCAAATCCCTTCTAAGAATCTGGTTATGGACGTGGTTGTGGCCGATATACGCCCTAAGTTTGGCATGCTATTATCCAGGTCATGGGCCGCGAAATTGAAGGGAACCCTGCATATGTATATGTCATACGCCACCATTCCTATATTCAGCCAAGAGAGACAGTTGTATAGAGAAGTACTGCTGAAATACATGGTGAGTAGTAAGACGCAGTCGAATAACCACCCAATCTATTTCGTTGACACTGAGATCGACTCCTTCATATTTTACAATGGCCTAAGCTTTGAAGAGGAAGAGTCGACGACCATCATGACTGTCGAGGATAAGGTCGTATGACGAGCAGAAGAGTGCACAGACCCGAGGAACCGTGTGAAGAACGATATGTGGAACATGAGCTTCGACAGATCCGTCAACAAGGAAGGAGTATGGGGCAATGTATGGATAAGGCCCCCCGAGGTGGGCACAAAACTCTGCTCGTACAAACTCACCTTCGATTGTACAAATAACATGGTTGAGTATGAGGCATTAATTTGGGGTCTGAGAGTTTTGAAAGAGTTGGGCACAAAGAGGATAGAGGTGCATGGAGACTCTAATCTCGTTATAAACCAAGTGAAAGGTATATACCAATCCAAGCACCCCAGACTAAGGGCGTACAGAAACTTAGTGTTGGACCTCCTTGAAGAATTCTAGAAGTATAATTTATCAGCGATCCTAAGGGGGCAGAATCAAATTGTGGATGCCTTGGCCACCTCGGCCTCAGTTTTTAAAATTCCCATTTTCCCTAACATAAAGTATGAGATCGAAGTCAAACACAAGCTGGCAGTGACCGATAATATCAAGTATTGGCAGGTGTTTGAGGATGACAAATAGGTGGAGAGATTTCTCCAAATGAGCAACGAGTTTGCTAATGTAAACATTGATGATGAATGTTGTTGCGACAAATATGAGAGCACAGTTGCGCGTAGTAACGATGACCCTTTCCAGAACCATATAGTTGGGAGGGACATAGTGCAGCTAAAGAATAATATCATCCCCAAAGGGTTGGTTCTATTGGAAAAGTTGTTTGATGAAAACGATGTGGCCAAAAATCCCAAGATCACCGCGAATGATGAGGATGTCGAGGATTGCAACATTGGGACCCAGGAGAATCCGAGGATAATCAAATTATCAAAGACACTCAGTTCGGAGGTCAAACAGGACTACATCAAACTCACGAAAGATTTTCCCAACGTTTTCACCTGGAGTTATGATGACTTGAAAGTCTACGACACAAAAGTGATCCAGCACATCATTCGTCTCAAAGAAGAACAAAAATCATTCAAGCAAAAGCTAAGACGGATTAATCCCCTGCTGCTGTCGCTAATTGAAAAAGACGTAAAGAAACTCTTCGAAGCCAAAATTAAGATTTTCTAAATGGGTTGCCAATCTGGTGCCTGTAAGGAAAAAGAGTGGCGAAATAAGGTTGTGCATGGATTTTCACAACTTGAACAAAGTATCCCTCAAAGACAACTACCCGCTCCCTAAGATGGACTATATTCTGTAGAAGGTAGTTGGATCCCATAAGATGTCTATGTTGGATGGCTTTTCAGGTTACAATCAGATCATGGTACACCCGGATGACCGGGAAAAGGCAGCTTTCACGACACCACGGGGTTCATTCATGGACGCGAAGATGTCGTTCGGTCTTATGAACATTTGAGCTACCTTCCAGAGGGCGATGGACATAGCATTTTTTGAGGAAAAGGAAAAATTTATTGTGATCTATCTGGATGACATCATAGTGTATTCCGACTCCGATGAACAACACCTTGAGCATCTAAAGAGGGTCTTCCATATATGCAGGAAGTTCGACATATCTTTGAATCCGAAAAAATCACATTTTCAAATGCGAGAAGGGAAACTGTTGGGGCACATCATCTCGAAGGAGGGTATAAAGATAGATCCCAGTAGGGTAGAAGGAATCCTCAAAATCATCACTCCTCACAGTAAGAAGGAGCTATAGTCCTTCCTGGGAAAGGTGAATTTCTTGAGAAGGTTCATCCCAAATCTGGCGAAAATTATAAAGCATGTCACCAGCATGCTCAGAAAGGGAAATGAGATCAAATGGAACCTCGAATCCAAGAGATCATTTGAGGACATCAAGGTAGCACTGACCAAATCTCTCGTATTGGCCAGCCTAGATTTCATGAAGTATTTCATCTTGTTCTCATTCGCCTCAAAGCATACCATCATTGGCGTACTTTTGTAGAAGGACGACCAGAATTTTGAAAAGCCTATAGCTTACTTCAGTAGGACGCTGAGAGATTCCCCACTGAAGTATGATAGTATGGAGAAAAAAGCATACGCCTTGGTGAAATCCTTCAAGGAGTTCAGTACTTACATACTGCATTCCCACGTTATCGCTTACATGCCCTACAACTCAGTCAAAGACATCCTTACTCAGCCTGACCTTGAGGGAAGAAGAGGTAAGTGGATCGTAGTCATACTGGAATACGACCTCGAAATCAAGCCCACAAAGTTGATTAAGGGCCAGGGCCTCACAAAACTGATGGTGCAGTCGAACTACGATGTTCTAGGAATTAACTTCATTGCCAATCTGTCAAAGAATCCTTAGGAAGAAACAACCACGCACGTGTCTCAGAAGTTCATCGATTCACCTTGGTATACGGACATCATTTATGTGTCAAAGAACCTGCAAGCTCCTCCAGAGTTAAGTAAGACCAAGGCCAGATTCTTAAAGCTGAAAGCTACTAAGTTATGCATCTTGGATAACTCCTTGTATTGGAAAGATATGGGAGGGATATTGTCGAGTTGCTTACTAGAAGATGACGCGGAACGAGCTATCAGGGAATTCCAAAAAGGTCATCATGGAGGACATCACTATTGGAAAACCATTGCGCATAAAAATTTAAGGGCAGGTTATTATTGTCCCAGCATCTTCACAGATGTATACAAAGAAGTTTCCAGTTGCCACAAGTGCTAGATCTTCGACGGAAGGAGAAAGTTGCAACCCCTGCTGCTGAAACTGATCTCGGTCGAAGCGTCGTTCATGCAATGGGGCCTGGAATTTATAGGAGATATTCATCCTCCATCCTCGACGTAGCACAGATGGATACTTCCGTCTACAGATTACTTCATAAAATGGATCGAAGCAGTTCCAACGAGGCAGGCTACCGATACGGTCATCATTCAGTTTCTGGAGACCAACATCTTGTCTAGGTTCGGGTGCCCTATCAAGATCATCATGGATAACACGACCACATTTAAGTCCAAGAAGATGGAAAATTTTTGTAATGATTACAATATAACCCTGGGACATTCTACGACTTATTACCTAGAGGGTAACGGATTGGCAGAATCATCCAACAAAAGCTTAACCAGGATTATCAAAAGGCTCTTGCAGGACAACAAGAAGGCCTGGCATAAGAAACTCATTTACGCATTATGGGCTGACAGAGTCATGACCAAAAATTCCATCTAGACGTCGCCATTCCAAATCGTATATGGCGCAGATGTGGTTTTCCCCACCTCACTGGGATTTCCCATCAGGAAGTTGCTGCAAGAGAAAGAGGTCGAACCAGATGACACTCAGAGAAGGATAAATTAGTTGATTCATGTGCAATAGATGAGGGAGTAGGTTTACAACCGATCACAACTTCACCAAGACAGGATGAAGAAAACTTTCAATAAGCACTCTAAACAAGAGGAATTTCAGGTGGAGGATCTGGTGCTAAAGTGGGACACAATGAGTGAAGACAAGGGAAAGCATGGAAAATTCGATCATCTTTGGACGGATCCTTTCAGAATCGGTGCATACCATGGGAACAACGCATATATGTTAGAAGATATTAACGGTGAGTCCACTGGCGGAGGGCCTGTGAATGGCAGGTTCCTCAAACACTATCTGATTCAGTAAGGTCTGTTTCATTTTTTTTCATGTCATTGTAAATAGTTGTTTCATTTTTGTTTTCAAAGAAGGTATTTCGAGTCAGTATGTCAGCAAAAAATTGAAGCCTGGAGTGAAGGCCCTAAGTTTACGTTGAGTCTTGTTGAAACTATATCAAGAAGGTCTATGCTGTGTTTTTCTTTTTCGTTGTTTCAGAGTCTGGAAGTCGAATAAGGCCCAATGGTCAGGCACCTAGTCTATTGTTCTTTGCCACCTCACTCAGAGGATAGCATCTTCGTTGGATACAACTATTAGCACTGTCATTTTTTCAGTTAGATTCAGTCTTAGTCGAGTCATGGTTCGTGTGTCAAAGCGTGTGAGGTCAGGTACCGAACGATGAATGGGTCGAAGTCAACAAGTGGTCGGTTGGCCCTTGGAGTCGAGAAGGGATGTCAGAGCCAAAACATGTGTAAGTGGTAAAGGTATTTTCCCAAAGATTTGGGTCCTGTCAGAAGAGAAGTTTTTACGTGCCAAAGGTCGAGGCAAGTTGTTAAATAGAAGTTGCATCAACAGACGAAGTGACCATCATCATCTCATTATGAAGTCAAAAAGAATGAAAAATCATGGCGCTCATATCATGTATGATCTGCAGCTCTTATCAGTTGTACTTTACACGCCCCAAAGTGTACCCATCGCGCGGATGTGCTGCGAAAATATTCGGCTTGCTTCGAAACCTGCAGTCACCATGGATTCAGTGTCTCCTGGAATGATTCCATTTCTCGCTCGCCCAGTTATAAATTACGATCACTCTACATGTATTCTGTTCACTAGCCAAGTTTATGCTTTGTCTGTAATTCTTCTTGCGAGCCATGAATTTCTCGTGGCTGGAAAGTTGATTTCCTTCAACTGTGTCACAAACCCGGGTCAATCAAGATTATCACCTTGGGTCTGTAATGAATCCACCGCGCACAAAACAAACATGCGTTGCACCATGGAAACATCCCAGAACATAAGGAAAGGTGCGCGGTGTAGCAGAAATGTGGGGCCCGAACCTAAAAACTTGACGTTGGTAAATGAAGATCCGGATGTCAGAGCATCTTTTGAACAGGTCGGATGCATGGTCTTTTGTAGGAAAATCCAAGGATTCAACGTAAAGCTGGTGGAACAGTTCGCACTCAATTTCAACGGGCTCCTCGCAATAATTACAGGAAGTACATTCCAGGTGATAGAGGAAACCCTGTCAGCTGCAAAGAAGATCCCTCCACATGGAAAAAGGTGGTCTAAAGGAATGCCTTTGGACATGCTATGCTACGAGGAATTTATCAAACCAGACTATTTGACCAGGAAGGTCGAAGCGGGCATTCCAAGTCGATATCCGCAGGAGCCTTTTCGAAAGCTCCTGAGAGTGATTAGGAAATATTTCACCTGTGAAGGAAGGTTTGATAGCATACACCCACATCACATCAGATTGTTGATGCATTTCACATGAATGAGACTGTTAAATATGCCTTTATTCTTGCACCAAAGTCTCCAAGAAATGGCAGACAACGTCCGGGCTGAAACAAACCAGCCAAAGAAGAAACTATCTCATGTCTCGTTGATTAAATTATTGATAGTTGAGGAGTTGATGCGATTGGGAAACAACTGGGAGTCATTTCTACTCACAACCAGCATCCCCAGGGACTGCAAAGGAGATTCCCCTCTACCCACGAAAAAGGTAACATCTCACCGCGCAGAGGCGGAAATAGGAAGGGCCACGGAAAAAGGAAATTCATTGGAAGCCATATCCCCCCAACAGTTGATACTCTGGAGAAGGGGTAGGCCAAGGAAGAACAAGGAAACCAGGGAGGCCCAAGCCCTGAGCGAGCCGCGCACAAAGTCGAACACCAAAAAGTTACTCATGTGCACCATTCGGCTGGAACCTGTCGAAGCTCTGAGTCAAGAAACCTGCGGTAGAAGGAGAAGGACAAACACTGAAGGCATGGATATTTGTGAACCGTCAAAATAGCTGAAGTAAGCGCAGATTGCTATTGTTGAGTTATACCAAGAGAACAGGGAGCTGAGACAACAGTTAGCAGCGAAGACCCTCAAAGCATCAGCATCACAGGGTCGAGAGGGAAACGTGGCTCGACTCAAGAGGTAGCTCACGAAGCGTGAGATACAATCATCCAGCTACACGAAGCACAGAGGATGTTAGAAGAAAGAAATGCAAAGCACTTCAAGGAATGTGGACCGACCTTGGAAAACGTCTGCATGGCACTAGCCAGCGAAAGAGGCTAAAAGGGGACATGGTTCTGCAAAGGCAAGTAATGAATATGAAAAGGCGCAACTGGTCCCTTAGGGGAACGCTTCATATATCAAAATTGTAGATGAGGCCAGAAGCATTATTAACCGACTCCATTTTTGTCTTCTTGGACGTGGCGCAGATTTTGTCTTCCCGTGCCCTGTTTCCTACCGGGAAGTAGGGACTCTGACAGATACCCGCGTGGCAAGCATACGACGTGCAATGCTGGAAACCCATCTATTGCAAAGGATAGGTGTATGTTGGACATGCGACAGTTTGAAGAGAGGCGTTGTTCCCTAAATGGGGTCATCATCTTGGAAACACCTACGACAGCCTGCAGTTACCCACCACATGCACGCTCCAGCAAATGATCGCGCGACAAAAATCAAGGTTGTTACAATGGGTGGCAGGATTATGACAGAGCACTTGATCGTCCAGATACCTTGTCAAAGGAAAATCATCGACACATCACTCTCTAACGACAAGATCTTGTTGATGACCGAACCATCGTGGCAAAGATGAGCGGTTATGGCATGACCGAGTACAATTAGTTTCTATTTTTAGTAAAGTTCCATATGAAGAGTCATCTAGCAGAGAATAGTCAGAGCCTAATTTCTAGGGATAGTAGTTAGAGAGCAGGGTAGCCCGAGCGGTACACCCTGGTCTATATATTTCTTCTTTTCAATGTAATCCAGGTTGGTTGGCAAAACAATGTAGACAGTGACTATTGAATGTAGCTTTCGAACTCAATTGAAAATTAATGCAAAGGTCCTGAATCTTTGACGAAAAGATTATAATGGTAGCAGTTTGATGTATTGTACTCTCTCTTTGTGTACGTGATTTCTTGTATTCTTTATATTCATATCTATATTTTGTCTAAATTGAAACGTGATTTTGAATCTATAATTCACCACGCGGTGCTCTATATTTGCGCCATTTAGACGATTGTGTTTCTTCTAAGCGAACTCTGAATTCATCCCCAGCGGTGCTCCAAGTTGTTTCATGTGTTTTTCTCTCGCCACACACAACGATTTTTAACTGAAAGACTGTTGCTTACTTAGCCTTTATCCTCTCAAGTTCAGTCACTAAGTCATTTGTTTATATCATTTTCTTAAATTGACTCCATAGCCCAAGGTCTTTCTTTCTTTCGCCAATAGAACCAGAAATATTTTCTAAAAGTGTTAAATCTAGCCAACAGTTTAAAGCCATAACCTGTACAGAGACGAAGTCTCAGAGAGAGCCCTCTCTAGGTCGGAAATGCTAGTCTTCGGCCTTAAAGTTGATTTGTAGGTTGCCTCTATCATTCATTTTCTCAGCCAAATGAAGTTTACAGAGCGCTAACAGGAAGGAGGGCCAAGTAATGAATCCCCCATCATTCAATGCTAGATTCATTCAAAAATGATTAAAGACTTATAAATGAAAATCTGAACCAACAACTGTATGCATAATTTTATTGCGAACCTTGCCAGCTAGAAACCCAGTTTTCAAGCAAATTTCCTATCTAACTATGCTAGGAATCCTCGTTTTCACAGTTAGACTTATTTTTCTCTTTATTGTTTTATTTATTTGTTTATTTTTCTACCTTATCCTAATCTACTTGAAAGAAAAGAAAATATGTTTCAAGTGTAGGAATACTTCCAATGCATCCATTTACATAACAGGATCTCAGTTAAACTTGTATCCAAATATGAAAAGTATATCTTGATAAGTATCGAGATATGAGAGGCCAACTGCTCCTGTGGAGATAATGCGAAGAATTGTCAAAATATGGAGTGGTGTTGTGGCTTGATGACTGTTTGGAACTAAGTTTCAATGTAGTCTTTGTATCCTTGGCTTCCCTTGGTTGTCATGCCATAAAGTTATTTTGAAAGTTGACCATCACACTTCGTAATGCACAAAGGATTTAGGGATAAACATGCCAAAAATTCTTCGATCGCTAGCTCTAGTATCTGATATTCATCTAATATGGTCCACAACTCTTTGATCTCTTATATCTGCTCACAAGGACTACTATAAGAAACTTCTAGATCCTCTTTGTGTAGAATATGTTCATGGATCCTTTGTTCCTCCACTCATTTCTGAAATGTAGACTCATCCCTGGTGGAAAATCTAGAGTGTGGACAAGGATTTGAGAAGGTCGTTGTGGTGGCATGCCTTCCCTTGCTCAGCAAATTATTGAGAATTCTTAAGTTCTTTTTGTTGGTTTGGAGGTCCTGCTCATAAATGGATTAGTATACATCGGTTCTTACTACACCTAAAATAATTGAGCTTAATCTATTGAAGAGATGAAATGAGATAACTACAAAAATACTTCATGTACTTGAACTCCTCATGTGATTAAGACCCTGATGTCACCAAGTCATATTTTCACACGAGTTAGTCTTTCCATGAATAAAAAAACACACTTTCGTAAAAGAAAAACTAAAGAATTGAACTATGAATGCTCTAATCCCTTTAGCATCTCCCCGACAAGGACACCAAAAAATGTGGGGATATTTATATGCATAAATTCATGACATTAAATAATCAATATTGGGGCTCATAAGCTTGTGAGATGCAAGCAAAGTATATACAAGTTCAAAGCCTAATCTAAGATCTATGTGTTGATGAAAACAACTAGAAATAATTAATGCAAACAAGACTCTTTACATGAGTACTTTGCCAATCAACGAGGAATTAAATGAGAGGTATGTGTAGCAATGCATCTCTTAACAATCTATTGTTTAGAGGGTACTATGTTCCTATTCATGACCATGGATTGATAATGTAGCATGTTGATATGATCTTGCAGAAACTAGTTATTCAATCCACACGACATCAAATGAAATTGCACTTGGGAATTAAATAAACTCACACCAACATTAAATCAAATCATAACTATTTGCAAATGGTTGCTCATCTAACAATGGATATTCTAAGGTAGAATAGCATGTTGAATATAGTTTTTATATTCAACAATACTCCTTTGGATCCACTCTGTCGGTTAGATTAACAACCCTCAACTAAAAATAGAAGCAACATAATAAAAAACTAAGGCATGTGATCAAGGTATCTATCGTGGGTTGTTGTTGATCAGTGAAGAATGGAAATCACTAATTGCACCAATCTACATCTCCTGACAATTCTTGTCTAGAGAATCACCAATTAAATTGTCAAATAATCAAGCATGAAACTTCATGTTCACAAGCATCAGCTAAACTACAAGCATGAATAAACTGCAACATTAATTAACTATCCTCACTACAAAATTCTATTGAACTGTCTACAAGAATCAAACTTAACAAATTACAATCAACAATGAAATTATAATTAATTATGAGGCAAGGAAATAAACAAAACAAACTAGGGCGCTACTTTTGAGATGAAGGGGGCCCTGCCTTCTCTCAAAAGTATGCCCACTATACACTTATGAGCTCATAAACTCAACAGATAAATGTGTATAAACCAATCTTTATATTCTAAAATCAATAGGGTACATAGATGTTAAACAAAGTGTGATTTGTTGCCTTCTTGGTGTTATTATCAGTCTATCAATCCATATGTTCAGGCATGAATGCCTCTGATATTTATACAATGACATTCAAATTAAAAACTAACAGTTCTTAACTTCCAATCTCATGCAATCTACTAAGGGTAGTTGGGACATTACAACATTAGCTTCAGAAAAAACAATTCGGACAACATAATTTCATAATAGGTCATTCCATTACAATTTCATGAGCAAAGGCATGAAATCGCAACAAACTCGTGCATGTTCCAAGAATTGGTTGGAGTGTTGACCAAGAATAACGCTCTTACTGTTGTCGTGCTAGCCAATTTGGATCATGGATGTCCATGTGTATGCAAATCTTTACAAAACCCATATATTCGAATCAACTGGAACGTTTGGTGAATATCAACCCATCGAGGCAGTTACAGGATCTTGTCAAAATGCGGATTTATGGGAAAATCCATCTTGAATATATGCCCATATCTCCCAAACCGTTCCCTTTTCTTTCTTTTTTTAAAAAATATGCCTAAGTCATACTCAATTTGGGACATTCTACACAAAACCCATGTCTTGGATTTTCCAGCTTCGTCTTCATCTGTCCAAAAATGTCGTGGAAAAACTGCTTCTAGCAACAGGCCGCTACGAAATTCTAGTAGTACTACATGAATAGGAATATGCCCACTACAGGAGTCGAACTGCAAGAACCATCATTAGTAAAACCATTCCTTTACTTTTCTAATTCAGTAAAGAGTAAGAGAAATCAAGAAATAGGTAAGGATAGGTTAAAATAAGGAAAAGAACAAAAAGGAGGCCAATTGGTAGTGTAGATTGAGCCAAAACAGTGACCCAACAATCGCAAAAAAAATTATGTCTTACATAACAAACCAAAAAAACAAATAAAATTAAAGCGTTGAGTAAAAAAAATAAAGTTCAACCAACAAATAGGGATCTCAAATAAGCTGGGTGAGAAACGCCAACTAAACTTCCACCTACATCTACACATTTTTAGTTTCAATGTTGTTTTGTATAGAGTATTTTCTTCCATGTTGAGCTCCATATAAATATGAGCATAAGAGATATTCAAAAAAACAAATTCTAAAGTCTTCACTTGCTCAAAGAAAGGTCTCAGAATGAAGTTTTGCATATGTATGGTTATGGTCACCAAATTAATGGCCAACTTTGAGTCTCCCATCACATGAATATGAGTGATACCATTTTCCATAAATAGTCTTAATAAGATTGTTAGGGCCTTCGACCTTGCCAAATTATTAGTGCCCTCCACTTTTCCAACTTTAAAGTAGATCTTCTGAGAATAAAAGAAGTAAATCACACATCCAACACAACATCGTCCATGGTTTCCCTCACATGTACCATAAAAAAAAAGCCCATGGTTGGGACTTGTTTACCTTCAAGTTACCCACATGTCTTGGCATTTTTATATTTGGAGAAATCATAATTCCTTCATACAAAAAATTTACTTGATGTCAAGCTTGAAAAGTATGAGTCTCCTTATATTCAAAATGCTTGCATTCCTTGCTAATCAAATAGTGCAAGATACCATCATGGAATTGTCTCTATATTGTTTGAGAGTTCGATCATCAAACATATTGTTCATACACCCCAACAAATATTTCTCATTCCACGTGCCCTACACATTAGTCAACAATATAATATAACCTCATGCCTCTTTTGTAAAGTTGTAGTGAACCAACAAATGATCAATCTCTTCACCATCTATTTCACACAAGCTATAATTTCCAGGCCCTTTCCTTTCCATTTTTTGGAGGACTTCCTAGGTCAATTTTTTCTTTGTTAGGGTGATCCAGGTGGATATCGGTGGCCACTCACCTTTTCCAACTGGCTCAAAACATTTTTCTGGCAATTTTGGTAATTCACTATTTTTAGTAGTTTTTAACTTCTGAGGCCATTTTGAGGCCCTAAACGATGTTTTTTTGGGAAAAAAAGGTTTGTAATATGGAAGTTCCTTTAGAATTGTGCCCAAAATGAATCTCCTTGACGATACCTTTCCAACGGGCTATCATACGCCTAAAACGGAGATCGTATGCAAAAGTTACGATCCCGGGAAGTTGATGTACTAACTTACCCAAACGGGGCCCACATGACATTTGGCGCTTCATATCCTAGGGTTAGGCTTTTGGATGTCTAGGGTTTTTGAAATTTTTGCTTATTGTAAAAAGGCCTTCAAAGCCTCATTGTAATCATCTTCTCGCGAATGCGAGTAGCCGTCACATCTCTTCTTAGAGAGAAGAAGCCACCATTCTAGCGAGTCTTTCACTCTGTATTTTTACAGTCTCTGTACATTTATTTCATTAATAGAAATCGTGTATTATTGTATCTCTGTGTGTTGCATCTCTGATACATTTCTGTTATATTATTGGATATCTGCAATATCTCTATGCATTTCTTTATTATATCTCCACTCTCATTTCATGCCGAAAATAATCCAGATCATAGGGACAACCACATAAAAATTCTAGAGTTTAGACGTGCCTTAACTTTCCATATTTTTCTCCACCAATATTACATTTCATCATTTATTTATTTGAACATGGTTTTGTATCCCAAACTCTCAATAAATTTAGCATTGGTT
Source organism: Picea engelmannii (assembly GCA_009831015.1). NCBI lineage: Eukaryota > Viridiplantae > Streptophyta > Pinopsida > Pinales > Pinaceae > Picea > Picea engelmannii. The sequence goes on from ML808244.1 coordinate 69,199, forward strand.
GGGTTTTTAGGCCATTCCAGGTAATCATCCTCCAACCTTGATCTTATATAGGCTTGGGAAAACATCTAAGTGAAATCCTTCCAATGCTCAAGAAGAATACCCTCTAATCCTAAAGTTCATTCAATGTATCAACCAAATTCTAGGGTAGTTGAAAGTGCCTAGCACATCCCATCCAAGGGTCGATTCCCAGTCTCACCAACTCTCCAAACACACACACACATAGAGTTAGTGCAACACATCCATCCATACAATGATAGATGGGTTGTACTAATCACGTCCCACCAACTCTCCACACACACACAATTAGTGCAACACATCCATCCATACAATGATAGATGGGTTGTACCTTTTTACTATCACCAACTCTCCAAACATGCACACACACACACACATAGTTAGCACAACACATCCATCCATACAATGATAGATGGGTTGTACTAGTCACATCCCACCAACTTCGAACACCACCTTTCCTCTCTTTAAGTTGATTATTACACTRATCATTACTATGGATAAATGAGTTGCATTACTCATGTCCCACCAACTTCGAWTTCCACCTTCCCTATATTTAGGTTGATGATGGAATTGTTTCCATGTGCACATTCAATTCCTAATAGTGCAAGATAGGGATCTTTATCATCCATGATTTCAATGACTTCAAAATCTGCAACTATATTGACCCTACATGTTAACTTTAATATTTTCCAATCTATCAATGGGGAGGATTTTGTATTGCTTAACAAGGGGAAATTGGATAGAGGAGAAAACTAACATAGGGCTTCCCAACATCTTTGAGGATTTATTTTGTAGGATTTTCACATCAAATCCTAGATCCAACATGATATCCATTATCTAGCATTCTACAATATCAATGTTTAATCTAAAATCCCTACTAGTCCTTGCTCTTTTCTTCTTTCCCACTCAAATAGAATGTCTTTCAGAAAGAGGATCGTTGATCATTCTATCCTCTTCCTCGTCTTTGACCAACTGCTTGTAAGCAATTCACAACCATCGAGATAAGTTTTCATTGTCCATTATCTTAGCAAACATCATGACGAAGTCACTAGTAGACTCATTTGATGCTTGTTATTCAATATAAGTGGGTTTTTATCTGTGACCTCTATTCTTAGCCTTGGAATTGCCAATGGGAATATGAACAAAATATCTAGTATCTACCCTTGTAGCGACGACTGCTTCTCATAGAATATCTACTGCCTCTCTAGAATTTTACTTTTTCTCTGTTGCATCAAAGTCTAGTGTAAGGGGCTTGTTTCCAAATCTAGAATGGCACATCACATCCCTATTCACTACTTGTGCAAGCTCCTCCTATTATCACCACATTCAAATTTGGCACCCTATTACCCTCATTAATTTATGAATCCAAGCTAATAAGGTCAGTATTTACTTGATTGTTTTGAGCGTCCCACTTTTTCGATAAATCAAGGCAACCTTCCCTGTGATATGAAGTGGATTTGTAGTGGTCACATCTTAGCCTTCTTGGGTGTATATAGTTTCTTGAGATGTTTTCCATCTCCTCACAATTATAGCAACGTACCAGTCTTGTTCATCCTCAATTCCAATCACCACGATATCCTCCTCCTTGGTTGCAACTACCACCCATGTGATCATTGTTGTTTTATGTCACTCTGAAGGACTTTTTCTCAAATAGCTCGACTAGAGCTTGCAAACCTCTACCATTTTTTGTGCTACAAGAATTGGATTAACAAAAATCACATGTCAAGTTCACAGGCGTCATTTAATACTTTACAGGGTGAGTCGTGGCTATGGAAAATTACCATAATTTATGCAAAATTCAAAATATTTGGTTTAAGGTAATATTGGCAATGAGAGTGCGTGGGATTAGTCACACTCCTCTCCCAACCCCACGCAAAGTGCAAGACAATCATTTTCCATGTGACCCTATGTATTTCATAATATACATCATCCTTTCTCATGTCCCACCTTAGCTCTAGTCAACTCCTATATTTGCTACATCAAAGCATATAACTAACTCTGTAATTGAGTTATTTCTATAGTTACACCATAATGGAAGGGGATATTATATGATTGTGAGAAGTACTCAAGTACTTGGCCATTGATTCAATTCTCATTCCCTACTCCAAATATTATTTTTAAGAGGCCCATCTATGTTTCATTAAAGGAATCTAGGTGAGTCATGAGCCCTTATGTGAACCATTCCTTATGTTGGGTATCATGAATCTAGTGTGTTAGTATGCTTGTTACATCTTGAAATATTTAATCCATATTTCCAAGCGCTTTCTCCTGTGATCTATTTGATGTTTATCAACTCAATGAAACAATGTTGTTTGATCTTTAGTTTTTATAAGTCTACAATGAAGGCTTGTTTCACTTCATTTAGCATTCTTGTAGTACCCTAGGAGGTACCATGTACATACATGTACCATTGTAAGAAATGAATTCTCAATGTTGTTTGAAATATGACCTACTTAGTATGAACAAAGGTGGTGTTCTTAGCATTTTGAATGGCTTCACCCAACAATTATTGTTGTTATGCATCGTTGTTTCCCTACCTTGAAAATTCAAGTAGGCACAATGCATAATCAACTTGCAACCCATCCATATTGTTGACTAGTGTATGAATAAACAAGGAGCCTCTTGCCCCTACTTGACTCACTAGGTTTTGGGCCTATACTCAAAAACAAACTAGAATTACTATTGTTAATCAAACTTCTACCAAAATTTCACTGATTCTCAGTATCACTTATAGGACCTTGTGATTTCTTAAGGCTACTTTATTTCTCAACTAAGTTAGAATTATCAACATTAACAAGGGTTACCTCGCTTGAATCATAATGCACAAGAGGTGGTGTGTGTACTGGGTTGGATTTTCTATGTCCTAGGGGTACCATTTTTTTTTTGTTTTTATTTCTTCTTCACCAAACAACCATAACACATATATGAGCACTTTGCCTAGTTGTGCCTCTATATTCAATCTCATGTTTGCTACTCCATCAATTTTTTCTTCAAATGTAGCCCCTTGTTGCACCATTGTCTCTAACCCATTTGTATGCACTCCTACATCCACTCACAAGATGCTTTCATTATGTCCATTAGATCATTTGGTTGTCCCTTCACTCTCCTTACATTTAGTTAAGTCTTATTCCATTAACCCCCTTTCTTTCAACCACTAGCTAGATTTTTTTCTTCAATTCCTCAAAATATCCAGTTCTTTGAGTCATGAATCATTACTCCTTTTATCACTCATATCCTTTTGTAGCACCTCACTATGGTCACATATTACTCTCATCTAATTTATCCACCATTGGTTAATTATTGCATCATTCTTAGGGGCATCTCCTCTTGGTCTCATACTTCTGTGTCTTCCAAGGTACCATTTCCCTCCAAGATTTCATGTTTGCCAACCCCATTCCAATGAAATCATCAATTTAGGGTTCTACATTGCCTTGTATGATGGAGTAAAGGGAAACATTTCCTCCTCCACCAAAAACATTTTAACCCAGATAAGGATTTCCTTCACTAGCTTCCCTCATGATCCCTTCTTAAACTACTCCTCAACTAGCTAGAATGACTAGCATTGCTCTACTATAAATTTCATAATGTATCATTGCAAGGTTTTTTAAACCCAAAGTCCTAGCCACTAGATCATCACAATGTTGTGACACCACTAGGCTCTGAGCACTCTAGGCAATGCCTATTGACCTCCTTTTTGGTCAACGTGATTGGAATCACAAAGCTTTGTGAATTCATTTAGTTGGCATGATTTAAAAAAATTCTAAACCTAAAAATATATGCACTAAATATCTCAAACCTGTATGTGATAACCCTAATCTTGTTATCTATCTCTCTTTATCACCTATAGGGAAACCATGGGAGTCCCATCACCTGGACTACACTAGGAGTTATAACGTTGATGTGATCAAGACGTGATGATATAAGGAGGTTTTGTATTGTGATGATATTCATGTTCAAGTGGTGAGAGCTTAGTTTTACATATGCCATGCACTTGTTTTTATATACATCTTTTGCATTGTTTTGTGATGAAGACATGTGTTCTCGTTATGGTCATAATTGCATATTTGTTTATGACATGGTAATTTCATGGATGTTGTGATGTATTTTTTCATTGAAGTATCTTGTGGCACATAGTACCTACACAGTGAGAATGTTAGCATGAAAACACGTGAAAAACACAAAGGAATGGAAACACATAAGACATTTCATGTCCAAAGTGTTGACTACATTATCAAATATGGTGTGTGTTTTTATTGTTATACTTATTTTCAATTAATTCAAAAGGCAATGGTGTCTAACTTAGTGTACATGTGAGACATGGTTATGGATAATGCAATTCATACAACAATTGGTTTTTGGTTCTAATCAATTTCCATTGTTTTGTATATATTATTATCATAAGATTCCAATGATCGATCCTAATTACTTCTATTTAAACGAAGGCCAATATTTAACAGACTGGGATGGAAAAATCAAAATGATTCTAAATCAAGGCAATTACTCAAAGAGCATTTCATTGGTCTCAACTTCTTTGGGTTAACAAAATTGGAAAAGGAGGATAATCTTCAGTATCTCATATGGGTTTTGAACTGTAAATTGTAATTTGACCTCTTTTCAAAAAAAAAAAGGAAAGGGAAAGTGATTCATTTGAATGGACTATGCATTGTGCACTTAGCAATTGGAACATAACTACCTACTTGGCAAGAACTATTACCTCAAACCGAGAACTCTAGCCCTTGAAACCCTTAATTTTGATAATAATAATAAAAAACAATAAAATCAACTTTGGAAAGGAAACGTATCGCCACAAATCTTATATTTTCTATGGATAAAAATATAATATGTTTGAAACTACGACTTTTAAAACCTTTAATTTTGCTTTAAAAATACTTAAAATCAACCCCTAAAAGAAAAGTGGTTTTATTAGTATCACCATTTTTTTAAAGGTTAAAATTATTATATTTTTGAAACTATGTTTGTACAATAGCACCACTTGTATGTATGTGTATAAAATTAATGATACTAGTATAATGTGTGTGTGTGTGTGTGTGTGTGGTACTGATATCATTATATTTTTTCCAAATATTTTCTTTCTTTTTAAACTGAAACTGGTAAATTTGTATTATATAAAAAAGTTGTAGCTAGGCCAAACATCGAAATTACATATTACTATTATCTTGAATTTCTAAACAAAATAGATAGCTCCTTATATGCAAAAAGTCGAGCTTCCATATGTCTTCAAGCAAAACATCCCAAAACTTCTTACTATTATATATTCTGAAATAAACACCTAACATTCTAATAACTTAAAAAACATTAAAACTTAACAGAAAATATGATGGATGTTAGCTTCTCCCATTCTAACAATGGAGGTGACAAAGTCCTGATTTCCAAGCTCCATATCCTTTATCAATTGACGGATTGTGTCTTCTTTCTTAAAATTCCCTTGAGTGGAAGTGGTTGACATTCTTTGATTAGAGGCCCTAGACTGAGTTCCTTTGCTCAAGTTTACAACCATGTCTCTCAACATATTACACTCAACTTTCAGTGTGGTTATTTGTTGTTTTTGTTGAACAAGTGTACTCGTGATTGAGGCAATTTGGAATGTGCATTGATTCTCATTCTCATGGATCTTTGAGGTTACTATGAAGGGGGAATTCCTATTGCACTGAATGTATTCTTCGTGAGTTTAATTGATTCTTTTAATTTCTTGTAATTCCATGTACTCCATAGAGGCAACAAATAGGAAAGGGTGCCAACCCAAGTTAAAATTCTACCTAGGGAACAACTGAAAAATAGCGCCACAAATCCACAAACTAAATACCACCACCATGACTCCACAAGTTCTACGATTTATGAATCCCACTGACCTTGGGCATGACAGAGCCAGGAGACCAAACCCACAAGAGGAGAAATCCACAACACTAGAATACAAAATATTATTGTGGTTGAGGCCCACAAAACCAATGTGACCGGAACCAAATTATGAAGAAGAGAGCATAAATTCCAAAATTCCAATACACATAAGGGATACATAAACCATAGTTGACATGAAAACACTCATAGGGTAGTCTTAGAAACTAAATCCACTAAACCGTAATTCGAAAAAAAACATGCAAAATATTTTTACCAGGCGGCTAACAAACGAATGAACCGTGTTATCAACTGCCTTGTGACACATTCCCTTTCCATTATCCCACCTTTACTGTGATAACTCTCGACTAGCAACTGGCTTCCCCTCCATAAATTCGAGCATGTGAAAGGGGTGCCCCAGTCTTATCAAATTCAATCCCCTCGCTATGAGATGGAAGATAGGGGAGGCATTGCTTAGGTTGTTTTAAAATGATGGTACATGCCCTTGAGTGCATGGATATGTGTTTGAGGAATGGCTTGATAAATCAAACTTGTGTTGATCCTTGGCACCCCCATTTTCAAATCAGTGGCCTCGTTTGTGAGCGAGTCCGCTTGGAAATTGTGCTCCCTCATTATTTTATTGAACAAAATCTTTTGAAAGAAACACAACTCCTTTTATAAGCGAGCGAGGATAGATGTCAATTTATTATCAATTGGGATAGATTTCAAAGCCATCGACTTGATAATTTTGCTTGAATCTCCTATGAAAATCAATGATTTGACTTTGGAATCAATTGAAATGCACAAACCCCGAAAGAGGGCATATTCCTTAGCTTGATTACTGGTGGAATTCCCTAAACCCCATGCATACGTCGTTTTGATTTTTTTTCCAGAATCAAGGATGATTCCCCTCGCACCTGCCACCCCTTTCTCCAAATAACTTTTCACTCATGTATATAACACCATATTTTCTCCCATACTAATTTATAAATGTGATTCAAGATCTATACAATAGACTCTTAATATTGTGTTTATATTAATGTAATTAATATTATTATCCATAGTTGATATGATACTCATATTAATATGGGTAATAGGTTAAATTGCAATCGAGAGTGGTATTTGGTCTCATGTATGGGACTAAGGCTAGATGCTACTAGAAATCATATGACCCATCTGGAGTTAGCCTCGGCAATGACCACAAGGGGTGTTGGCTTTCTTATGGATATTGTGTTGAAACTATCTAGGTGGACATTGCCTTTGGTCATGGAGTAAGACCTAAAATTGCTTCTAATTGACTAAGAGCTTATCTTCCTCAGACATAAGGAAAAAGATTAACGGCCCAAGACCCAAAGGCATCTGACAAGAGTGAAAGTTTGCCCCCTTATGAACCACCAACGAGTCATTTTAGGTGGCATTCTTTTCCTTGAATAATGGTGATGAGTCAACTCGCATTTGAAAATAGTAGCCAATGATGGTTATCCTCACTATTGATTTACGATTAAATTATGATAGGTTTTACCACTTTTAATAATAATGATGATGTAATCAAAATATTATAGTTTTGAAAAACAAATTATAAATAATTTGTATTTTAATTTGAAAAATATTATATTATACAACAAAAAATTGTCATATAAACATATTCATTTTAAACTATATTTCAAAATAAAGTCAAATCTCAATACCAACAAGAAACTACAAAATCTAAGTAGAGTTTTTTAACAAGTCAATAGAAATTGTAATGTATGTTCCATGTTGTAAATATTAAAGTCATGGTTGTTCTTCAAGATTTATATAATAAGGAGATTTCATTAATATATTGTATAACACTTTTATTTTCCATTCTTTTACAAATTAATCTTAATATATAATTTTCAACTCTTTTGCAAATAAATTTTGAAATATATCAAGTGGAAAAAAGCAACAAAGTTGTGTTTATACCTGCCTCTTTAAAATGTTGTAAGATAATAGTTCAAATATGTGGAAGCTTAAAGTCTATTCTAACCCTGATAGAGTATTAATGGGTAGCTTTATTGTACATTGTATCTTGCACAGAGTTTTTCAATTTTTTTTTCAATGAATTTGTTGAAGCAAGAATGCATGTTTCTATGTGTAAGTTGAAGAAAATCTATTGTATGAAAAAAAAAATAAGAAAAACACTTAAACACTAATAAGCAAGCTAGATGTCAATTTTTAAGTATGAACAAGGGAAAATAGAAATAGACATATTACCTAAAGAAATAGAAAAGCCACATAAGAAGAATGAAAAAAGACAAACGACCATGGTAATTAATTTCTATGAACAACGTACAACTTGACATCAAGCAGTTCAATATTATTGACACTTGTTATGCAAAAGATAATTTTTGTTATTTAGAGGCAAAGTGCGACGATGAATGCCTATATATTAAAAAACACATTACAAGTATCCAAGGAAAAAAAGTATGCATAGACATAACAGAGTGCAATAAACTAGTACAGACATATGCCATTTACTAACTGAAATTCATAACACAGTATAGTTATTGACAAAAAAGTTGTCAAGCAGCTTGAATTCTTAGAGTTGAGTGTGAAAGAGCCTATTATTTTCAGGTGAAACAATGTTGTAGTTCAATTTCAGTTACATCAAGAAAATGCAAGTAGGAGAAGCTTCCACATAAGTGTGTTCTATATGTAAAATTGTCAAAATGAAGCCAGGAACAGAACTCTAAAGGAAATCAGACTAGACAACTGCACTCAAAAAATATATACATTTTAGTGTAAAATTCAGTTAAATAAAGGATTCTCAGGGACTCGGCATCCATACATGAAATTTGAAAGCCCTGCAATTTACTAGGAAGAATATCAGAACACATGGAATGAAATGGGAAATCGCAATTGTCAAGGATATCAACAAAAAAATTGAAACATACTTTTTTTTTGAAGTTTTTTTTTGAAAAAAATAAACAAGGTAAATGACATTATGTTGCATCTTTTTCTATTTCAACTATAGTATTGTCCTAATTCAGTATAAATTTTCCATGAATGCTAAAGTCATGCAGCATGTAGATAACATTAGATTTTTGTTTCAGGTAATATTCGTATGACAATGTTGTTAAATTTGGTAAAAAGTTTCTTAAGATATCATGTGTAAGAGAACATGATACTTGTGTATCTCCTATGTTGACTACGTTCACTTTAACCGATGTGAATAGTTGAACGGGGTTTCAACTTGACATTTGGGACAATATAGCATTGTTCCATGTATTGACCCAAAAAATTCTACTACTAAATTACATATTGAACATATAGGTTGGAAGGGATTCGAATATATGTTTGCTACCGTCAATGTGGAACCTATTTTGCATGTGTGAACATAAGTGTTAGTGAATATCTTTTTAATAAAAAGTACATATAGCATAACAATTTTTTAAATGGTTTGAAAATTTCATCTAGTTTGTCCACTTGAGCAAAAGTCTCAAATCTTCAGAAGGTTTCTTTGTTGTAAATGGTCCAATGTATGTTGATTGGTCTATGCATAGTGTGTTAGACACTACTTCTTTTCGTTTGAAAATGTTTCTAAATAACAAGATTGGAAATTCTTTCTTTGAAAGATGCTCCTCAATGAAAGCAAATTCTGTTGTGCATGTTGGAAATAATTGTAGATGCACTTTCAACAAGGCATTTATGAATTTTCTTTGTTGCTATAGAAAATAGATGCAAGAGAAATAATTTTTTTGTAATATCTAAGTGTTTGTATGGAGACACGCTTACCATTGCCTTATCTTTTTCTGAATTTCCATCCTTGATTTCCAAGGTGTAATGTGTCCCTATTTTTTTTGCAACAGTGATAATTGCACCTATTGTTCCAAGTGTATATTGTTCTATTGATTCTAAAAGTATTTTGATTAAAGTGTTTGGTATGAAGTTGTATTGCTGACAAACAGGTGCCATGTTTTCTATGCTAGTAACTTGATCTACTAGCAAGATGCATTCAGCTTCTCCATGATCATAATTGGTTTTGGGTGCAATTTTGAAATTTGCAATACAAATGCCTTTGCATGGTATAAGTTTTTCTTGGTAGTGTTCAATGAAACCATTATGGACATTCAAGGTTATTGTCATCTCACCTTTGGAATCTATTAAATATTCTCGTAAAAGCTCAGTTGACTTATGTGATTTGTCAAGTATTGTTGTGTATGTAACAACAATATTGCCATCAAAAACTTGTCAAACTTTACAACTAGTCATCTCTTCAATATTGATTGGGGTGGAAGTTATTGCTTTGTTCCTGCACATGGGAAGCAAATAGAACTTAGCTAACAAACGACAAAATAAGATCTTTGAATTCATGTTTCACAATCTCTACCTCTTGACTTCTAACTTGAATGCTCATGTTTCATTCTCTTTGCCTTTGATGCTTTTTCTCATGTTGTTGTGTTAAACAATATTTGTTATACCACAACAACGTCGACAAAGCGTAAACGTGCAACATGGAGAAAATTGTATGCTAGCAAGATGTCAAAGGGGACATTTGAGATATGATTATACTATAATTATATATGTCAAAATATTTTTAAAAACAGCTAAATAGTACAATTTGGACCAAACAAATTGATCAAACAAGTCGATTTTTTAACAAAGGAACTAATATGAGCTTGATGAACTCTGTGTGTCAACTAGAAACAATACCCCTCCCCTACAATTGTGCATTGTCCTAGGTGCACAACACTATGTTGATATTGATCCAGTTGGCTATTGGTGGCCACCCACCTATTCCAACTGGCTCCTCTTGTCCATTTTTAGTTTAGCATGTTCTTTTGTACTTCTTTGTAATTTTGGGTTCTACACTTTTTTGGATGTTTGAATCCCTACACATGTTCCAGGTGGATAATGGTGGCCTCTCACCTAATCCAACTGTCTTATTTTGTATGTTTTCATGTCAGCACATCTTGTTGTACTTCCAGGGCTGTTTTGGAGGCCTAAATAGTGTTTTTTTGGCTCGCCATAGTCAAACTATAGACGAAGTTAGAGTTTTATTGTGGAATGTGTAGTTCTTTGAAAGACCTTTCCAACTGGTTATCACACGCCTAAAACAGAGGTCATATGCAAAATTTACGACCCTAGGAAGTTGAGGTACCAACTTACCCATAGGGGCCCACATGACTTTTGATGTTTCACCTCCTAGGGTTAGGTTTTTGGATGTCTAGGGTTTTGTAACTCATGAGTAATATAAAAAATGCCTCTAGAGCCTCATTGTAATTGATACTTCTCATACGGATGTGTGTAGCAGCCACATCTCTTCTCAGAGATAGCTACCACCACTCGAGCAAGTGTTTCAGTTCTGCAGTTTTACAGTTTCAACCTATTTCATTATTCAATAGAAGATATTGTTCACTGGATATTTGTGTTATTCTTCATATCTTCGTGCTTATTGTATTCAGTCTTTTAATCAATTCTGTCCACTCCTAAATCCGGATCAGTGGTATCAGAGCGGCTTGCTCTTCATTTATTTTTCTTCGTGCATGTCCCCAACACGATCTGGGTACAAGAAGTTGGCACTCGAACCAATTGATCCATTGCAAGATCAGTCGCGTTGAGCCCAACAACAACCCATGGGGGACAGAAAGAAATATGATGGAACAGGAGATCCTATTAAATTTTTTCTCGAGGAAGCCCTCGCGCGACAAAGGAACAAAATGATGGACAAATTTGCGTAGATCCTTTGACGGTTTCCCACGGGAGAAGCATATTCATCAAGCGGCCATGCAACCCCCTTCAAGGTACAGGTATATTTTGATATTCGATTATTTGAAGAACTGGTAGATGCGAATGTTGTAGATAAATGGTTGAATCTTCTCAAAGGGTATCTTTCGGTCCATAATTTTTCTGATAGGGAAAATATCACTTTTGCACTCCTCAAGATCGTTCCCCATGTTAAATACTGGTGGGATACTTACTCTGATCAAAGGGTTGTAGAGGAATTTGCAATTTTTGTAGTGGCCCCTGCATGGGATTCCTTTAGAGATGCCATTAAAGAACAGTACTACCATGTTGGAAGCTTCAAGGACCAGTACACCAGATGGACCACCCTACGTCAAGAAAGGGACCATACAATACCAGATTTCACCAATACTTTCCATACCCTATGCACCAAATTGCATATGAAATACTCTGAGTGTCATTTGGTGCTCAAATACCATGGTTATTTACATAGATACAATCAAACAGAACTGGATTTTTTGGACATCGCCTCATTGGGCACGGCTTATAGATGCGTTCTCAAGATTGAACAGAAATTTAAGCAAAAAAGGCGAGAGTTTGGATCTGTAAACCCCTCACAGTTGAAGCAAGGAAAAGGCGGCCCCAACCCACACAGCAAGGGACCAAGTCGAGATGGTCGCCCTCAGGACAACTAGTCCAAGCCGCAACACAAGAAGGGAAATGATAAGACAAAGAAGGACACGAGAAAATGGTGTGAGTACCATAAAATCCCTTGGAAGAACACCAAAGAATGTCTCTTCATGCAGTCACTCATGATTGAACTGAAGGCTTCCAAGCCAGAGGTCGATTATGATTATAAATCAAATCCTAAAGGAGGGAATCGGATTATCGATGTTGGACCCAGTGCCATTGTCACTACCACTAAATTCCAGCCAAGTGAACCAGAAGAACCAGAGGAAGGGGAACGCCTCTTTCACTCGCAAATGTGGGTAAAGGGGCCTCCACTTCATTTCATTGTCGATAGAGGTAGTCAGAAGAACCTGATTTTAGCAGAGGTCGTCAAGCGGCTGGACATGCCAACGACACCGCACCCGCATCCCTACACCATCGGCTGGCTTCACCAAGGAAGAGATCTCTGTGTCAGCCAACAGTGTCGTCTGCCCTACGGAATCAATCCTTTCAAAGATGAGGTACTATGTGATATTGATCCCCTTGAAGTTTATGATGCTCTTTTAGGACAACCATATTTGTGGAAGCGTCATGTTGTGTATGAGTCTAGACCCCACAGTGTTATTATTACTTTGGGTAGACAATTGTACAGGATACCAGAGGTAGCGCCGCCTACTGCTATTTCTTCAATCTCTGCTAAGCAATGTAGTAAGGTCATTTCACAAACTGGGAAGTTCGTCTTCTTTGTGATCCATGCTCACAGTAAGCAGAAGGTCCCTACCACATCTGTGGCCTCTACACAGAGCCTCTCTTTGCAGCAGAAGCAAGTGAATAGGATAGTGGAAGAATACAGAGACACCTTCTCCTCACCTACAGGGGTACCGACACACTGTCAAGTCAAGCATCCAATTGATATGACCCCTGGTGCACCTCTACCTAATGGACCAGTCTATCATCGCTCGTTGATGGAAAATGACAAAATCTGACGTCATATCCAAGAACTTCTCCAGAAGGGGCACATCAAACCCAACTCCTCCCCTTGAGGAAGCCCGGTTGTACTAGGACAGAAGAAGGATGGGACTTGGCGACTCTACATTGATTACAGAGCCTTAAACAAAATCACAGTTAGGAACCGGTACCCCATTCCTAGGATTGATGACCTTCTTGACCAAATCAAGGGGGAAAAGTTATTCAGCAAGATTGACCTAAAGTCTGGCTACCACCAGGTTCAAATCGAACCAACTGATGTATGGAAGACAACCTTCAAGTATAAAGAAGGTCTCTTTGAATGGCTATTCATGCCCTTTGGTTTAACAAATGCACCAGCCACTTTCATGAAGTTGATGGATGATGTATTGAGACCCTTCACCAACTCCTTTGTGGTGGTATATTTGGATGACATCCTCATCTTCAGCAGAACATGGGAGGATCACATGCGGCATATTCAGCAGGTTTTGAGCACTCTGCGACAGCACAAGCTATATGCCAACTTGGAAAAATTCTTTTTTGGCATGAACAGGGTCTGATACTTGCACTACATTGTTGATGAGCATGGGGTACATGTTGTTCCAGCTAAGATCCAAGTCATTTGTGACTAGCCAACCCCGACCACACTGACCGAGCTTCGGAGCTTCTTGGGACTAGCCAACTTCTACCAATGGTTCATGTTGGGATTATCCCATATTGCATGGGCCCTCAGTCAGGTGACCAAGGGCGGTGGCAGAGCCAAGTTCATGTGGGGGAAGGAATAGCAATGAGCATCTGATGATTTGAATCATCACTTGTGCTCAGCTCCAGTCCTCTCCTTGCTCGATCTGCAACAACCATTTGAGATTGAGATTGATGCATTTGACTATGTTGTGGGCATAGTTCTCACTCAGCACGATCATCCAGTGGCATACCATAGTGAGACACTCTCATATACTGTCTGAAAACACCCCACCTATGGCAAGGAAATGTATTCCATTATACAAGTCTATCGTCAATGGAAACATTACATTATAGGAAAGGAGACGATCATACACATTGATCAGAAGCCTCTACAGTTCATACAGACACATGGGAAATTGCAGAACGAGTGCCATCATAAGTGGTCCACCTAACTGCAACAGTTCCATCTCAACATCAAGTATAACACAGGTATCTCAAATCGTGTCGATGACTGCCTCAGTTGACCTCTTGTGGCTGCACTCACCACTGTGCTCTACTACTGTGGACATGAAGCATATGAGTGGCCCTAACTTTATCAACAAGATCCAAACTTCGCCACCACCTATCAGCGCTTGGATACAGGCATGACTGTCACCAATTTTCACATTCAGGATGGACTATTATGCCACATGGGCCATCTCTGTATTCCTACAAGCGAGAGTTCAAAGTTGATTTGGGAATCCCACTACAGTCGGATGGCAGGACATTTTGGCATGGAGAAAACTGTGGTCGTTCTTCAGAAACATTTTTATTGGCCAAAACTTCGACAAGACGTCAGCAAGTATATGAAATCTTGCATTGCCTATGTCATTTCCAAGCCAGCCATCAAGAAGCAAGGCTTATACACCCCTTTTCCTACTCTCGAGAAGCCTTGGGAATCCATCTCAATGGATTACATGTCTAGCCTTTCATCCACCAGGCAAAGAAATGATTGCATATTTGTAGTCATTGATCAGTTTTCAAAAATGGCCATCCTCACAGCTTGCAAGAAGAATATCACAGCGGAAGATATTGCCAAGATCTTCCTCGAACGAGTGTGGGTCCACTTTGGGATACCACAGAACAGGTTCCTCAGCACATTTTGGTCGAGTCTCTAGTCATTGTTGGACACCAAGCTCACAAAATCCACTGCTTTCCACCCCCAAACAGACGGCCAAACAAAGGTCGTCAATCGGATGATTGTGCACATCCTGCGCATGTACAATTTTAAGCATCCACCTACATGGGACGAGAGTCTCCCCTATGTTCAACATAATTACAACATGGCTCTCCATAGCTCCACCAGCCATAGCCCATTTCAGGTGGGGCTGGGATCCAACCCTTGGGACCCATTGATGTTTCACTTCCTCTTGCCACCACACAGACAAAATCTTTTGATGATTAGTCTGCGATCGACAAAGCCACCAGATTCATGGAGAAGATTCAACACATTTGCTAACAAGTCTAGGATATTTTGCATAAATCCAATGCTAAGTACAAGCAACACCATGATCAACATGGGGTACCACACCAGTTTCAGGTTGGCAACAAAGTCTGGTTACATTTGCAGAAAGATTGTCTCACAAGGCCCCATCAGAAGCTCCAACCACTTCATTATGGGCCTTACACCATCACCAAGGTCGTGGGTAGCAATGCTTTTGAGCTCAACACTCCACCCTTCCTTTGCTTGTACCCAGTCTTCAATGTGGACCTCCTCCGATCATAGAACAACTGACACTCACAGAGCTCAACCTTGACTGCATGGAACAAGCATCCACTGATCAAATAGTGGACACACAGATCAAGGGCACTCACTAGCAAAGGATCCAACTTCATCAGGTTGTCAAGGCAGGACAACTCCTACACCAAGGAAAGTGGCTCACCCGGGGCCAAATCCAGCAGAAGTTTCCTCACCTGATGGAGGAACTCGACACAATGGAGACCATTGCTTCCTAAGGGGGGAGGATTGATCCAGTTGGGTATTGGTGGCCACTCACCTATTCCAACTGGCTCCTCTTGTCCTTTTTTAGTTCAACATGTTCTTTTGTACTTCTTTGTAATTGTGGGTTATACACTTTTGGGGTTGTCTGAAGCCCTACACATCTTCCAGGTCGATATTGGTGGCCTCTCACCTAATCCAATTGGTTTATTTTGTATGTTTCCATGTCAGAACATCTTGTTGTACTTCCAGGGTTGTTTTGGAGGCCTAAACAATGTTTGTTTGCCTCGTCATAGTCAAACTATAGACATAGTCAAAGTTTAACAGTGGAATGTGTAGTTATCTGAAGGACCTTTCCAATGGGCTATCACACGCCTAAAACGAAGGTCGTATGCAAACGTTACAACCTTGGGAAGTTGAGGTACCAACTTACCCATAGGGGCCCACATGACTTTTGACGTTTCACCTCCTAGGGTTAGGTTTTTGGATGTCTAGGGTTTTGGAATTCATGAATAATATCAAAAAGGCCTTTAGAGCCTCATTGTAATTGATTATGCTCAGACGGATGCCCATAGAAGCCACATCTCTTCTCAGAGATAGCTACCACCATTCGAGCAAGTGTTTTAGTTCTGCAATTTTACAGTTTTAGCCTATTTCATTATTCAATAGAATACATTGTTCACGGGATATTTGTGTTATGATTCATATCTTTGTGCTTATTGTATTCAGTCTGTTAATCAGTTCGTTCCATTGATAAATCTAGATCAAATATACATGTACAAATTTACATCATAATATTCAGAAGAAGAAAATAAATGCAATATGTTTTCCCTCCAACAACAATTCCAACCATAATTTCTTGTTCCTCTCAACCTGTTGACCCAGGGAATGTGCCACCTTCACTGCCCCTGGTCCATCAGGTTGCACCATTCTTTTATCAAGGTTGTTAGCAAAATTGACCAAGAACTCTAAGATTTGGTTCTAGAACTCTAGCTACCCAAAATGGAGTCTTGCATTTTTAGCTTCCGTTTTCTTCAAAATTGACAAAAATTTATGGGTATTCCTCCCTCCCGCATGGTTTCTACGTGCTCCCATGTTGCGTCTTTGGGACCATATTTGGTCCACTAGACCTTTATGAGGCCTATATCTTCGATCTCAAGCACTTTGACTTTTCGATCAAGGATGCATACTAGTTCCACTCGAAAATCCCCTTCGTGCTCCACTTGGATCACAGTCAAATCAATTATGTGGTTAGGGTCAAACACACTTTTCTTTAATAATGATACATGAAATATGTTATGCACTCTCATGGATGCAAGTAATGTTATCATGTATGCAACTAGAACTATCATTTCTAAGATCTCAAAAGGCCCACAATATCTTATTGCTAACTTTGGGTAGCAAACTTCTTTGCACTTTAGCTTTTTAAAATATAGGTTTTCCCACCTTAAAATATCTGAAAACCCTTTTCTTGTCTGCATAACTTTTCTGCCTATCCTAGGAAGCCTTTAAATTCTCCCTGATCTTAGTCATTTGTTCTTCCATTTCCTTCAGTAAATATGGCCTAATGAGAGCTATGTATGTTGGGTTGTCTCAGCTCACTAGTCTGTTACACCTCCTTCCATACAGTGCTTCAAATGGGCCCATTTTTAATGAGACTTGATACCCATTATTGCAAGCAAATTCAAATAAGTAGATATAATCCTCCCACTTTTATGGTTGGTCTATCACATACATTATGAGCATGTCTTCAATTATTTTGTTGGTCCTCTATGTTGTTCGATCAAACTCTAGGTGATACATTGTATTGAGATAAAAATTTGTCCCAAATCCTTTGAACAAACCTATCAAAGAATTGGATGTAAACTTGGGATCTCTATCTGAATCTATTGCCTTAGGCACCCATGTAGAATGGAAACTTATTTCATGTAGATCTTTGCAATATTTTCTACCTTGTGTGTAGTCTTCACTTGAATAAAATGTGTAGCCTTAGTCAATTTGTCCACCATTACCATGATGGAATCATGTTGCTTCATTGTTCTGGGAAACTTTGTAATAAAATACATCGTAACTACTTTCCACTTCCATTCTAGAATGGGCAATGGTTGTAATATCCCAGCTAGATGTCTATGTTCAGTCTTCACCTCCTTGCTATATAATTAACCACATCATTCTTTATTCCTGGCCAAAAATGTTGGCTTCTTTCAGCTGCAATTGACTTTTGATATCTTGGGTGGCTAGCATATGGCACATTGTGCATTTATATCAACACTATATTTTTCAACTCTCTTGAATTTGGCACATATACCTTACCTCTGTACATGAGGATTACATCCTCTTTCAACTCACAATCTTTAAATTTTTACTGAAAATTACCTCGTTGTAATGTTTCTTTTATTTTCAAATAATGTTGATCTGAATTTGCACCCTCTAAAATTCTATCTTTTAAATCAGATATGTACATGTTGATGGTTGCAGCATGCATTTCATGTCATCTTTTGTTGAGCGCATCAACCACCTAGTTTTCTTTGCCTTTGATATGTTTAATTTCAAAGTCATGTTCACTAAGAAATTTGAGCCATATAGTTTGTCTGGAATTTAACGTGGGCTATCCAAACAAATGTTTCAGATCATAGTGGTCTATCCTTAGCTCAAATCTTCTCCCCATGAGGTAATCTCTCCACATTTTTAGCACATGAACAAGGGATGCTAATTCCAAGTCCTATGTAGCATAATTCCTCTCATGCTCTTTTAATTTTCGAGACTTGTAGCAGACCACATGATCCTTTTGAGTGAGGACTCCATCGAGCCCTTCCTTACACACATCAGTGCACACCACAAATTCTTCATCTAGATTTGCAATCTTTAAGATGGGCGCACTCATTAAAATGTCTTTCAACTATTGCAATCTCTCTTCACACTTGGAAGTCCATTTAAATTTCGCTCACTTATTTTGCAAAGAAGTGATAGGGATTGCAATCTTTGAAAATCCCTTTATGAATATTTGGTAATAACTAGCAAGACCCATGAAAGATCTGACCTTTGTCACATTTCTTGGTGCTAGCCATCCTCTAATGGCCTCTATCTTCTCGGGATCAACTGTTATCCCATCAACTGAAATAATATGCCCTAAATAGTGAATCTTCTTTTGATAAAAGATGTACTTACTTAGATTGGCATACAACTTGTGCTCTCTTAAAACTTGCAACACCATTCTTAAATGTTGCTCATGTTCTTCTTTTGTTTTTTAATGGATGAGTATATCATCTAGGAACATAATTACAAACTTGTCCCAGTATTCGCTCAACACTCCATTCATCAGGAACACGAAAACAAATGGGGCATTTGATAGCACAAATGACACTATTTTAAATTCATAATGCATGTATCTTGTTATAAACATTGTTTTGTTGATATATTCTTCCTTTATCCTCACTTGATGATAACCTAATCTGAAGTCGACCTTGGAAAATATTCTTACACCTTTCAGTTGATCAAATAAATCATCAATATTTGGGAAAGGATATCTATTCTTTATGGTGACCTTATCAGCTGGATGAAATAAATACATAGCCTTAAGGTCCCATCTTTCTTCTTCATGAAAAGCACTGGTGTGAAGTTTGGCTGAAAACCCTGAAACTAATCACAGAGAACCTAGCTAAAGAAAATCACACAAAGCTTTGCAAGAGAAAAGAGAGAGAGAAAACTAAGAGAACAAATGAATGAATTCTATTAATCACACTAACTAATCATAATGAATGAATAATACATATGCATATAAGTACTCCAAGAGAAGTAATGAACTAATATTAGGAGTACATGTGCCATAGTAGTAATCTAAAGGAGATCTTGACACTAACTCACTGTAACGGAAGTCAACTAATAGCTAGTCTCAGTCAACTGTCAAATCAATCACCAGTTAACTAAGTTCACATGTGTGGAAGAGAGGGAAAGGCATGCATGCATGATATATGCGACCTCCTTCTCTTAAGCATGAAAAAAGCAACTGTTGCAGGAGAGAAAAGAAAATGCTGCATGCATGAGTTACCTCCACTAGTTTAACTAAACTCTCTACTAGTATAAATGGACTCCAACTGAAGAGATAATGCACCCTCATTTTTAAGAAATCTCCTAAAAAAATAGGAGACCATATTGATGACTAAAATTCCCTAAAAACTAGGAAAAAGAATAACTAGGTGAGTGTGTAAGTGTGTAATATCTCCAACACCCCCCCTGAACACTACTAGGGTGTAATGAAGAATGTGTCCCAGCTACAAGGCCATGTTAGGTACCCATTTTACAATGCATCTAAATGAATGAACACTGAAAAAGTGATGAAAGAGGGAAAACCTCATGGGAAACCCCCCATAAAAAAAAATAGAATACAATTGCTAAGAAAATGTGTCCTTCACTCCAAGATGGTCACGTAGAGTGTAGAACTTCTACTTAGTGAAATTCTTCATGAAGATGTCAACAGTCTGTTCAGAGGAACAACATATTTGTATATTGGTGATCCTATCATGAACTAGATCTCTAATGTAATGCATATGGATCTCGATGCATTTGGTTCACTGTTGTTGAACTAGGTCTCTACAAAACTTTAGAGTACTTTGATTGTCACACCAAATGACAGACGAACGATGGAATTGGATACCAAGCTCAATAAGGAAGTTTTGTAGCCAAAGTGTCTAGATGGTGGCATTGATTATTCCTCTATATTCGGCCTCTGCAGAAGATAAAGCAATAGTTGATTGCTTTTTACTCGATCAACAGATGGAACCGAAACCCACATTGAGAGTGTACCCAGAGGTGGACTTGCGATATGTGCTATCGACAACCCAATCAAAATTTGAGAATCCCATGAGATTTAATGTACAACATGTTGCATAGTGAATCCCATAACTAATGGTGCCTTGAACATATATGAGAATGTGCTTGGTAGCATTCCAGTGTAACTCATGCAGCTCCTACATGTACCTGAAAAATTCCCCTACTGCATATAAGAGATCCAGTCGGGTGTGGGTGAGATTCAAAAGACTCCCCACAAGTTTTCAATACAAGGTGTTTTCCACCAATGGTGTATCCCCACCATCCTCAAGTCTTACCCCAAATAAAAAGGGTGTAGGTGTAGACTTGCAGTCTGTCATTTGGAATCTCACTAAGAGATCCTTGACATACTTAGCCTAAGAGAGCTTGATTTCTGAAAAATTCTGACTGATCTCGAGACCAAGGAAAAACTGAAGTTGACCCATGTCCATCATGGAAAACCTGTCATGATTAATGTTCTTGACCACAAAAATTATTGTGGCTGAGCTACCAATGATCAAAATATCATCCACATAAAGAGATAGGATCAAAAGAGAGTCAATGGTCCTCAACATGTAGACATTGGCATCAGATTTTCATCTAAAAAATATTGAGAAAGCAAGTAAGATTCCATCTTTGCATACCATGCTTTAGGCTCCTACTTGAGGCCATAGAGAGACTTTTTCAATCTGCATAATAAGGATGAGTTATATACGAACCCTTGTGGTTGCTCCATGTAAATATCCTATGAGAGATCCCCATAAAGAAAGGAATTCTTCACATCCATCTAGTGAACTTCCCATCCCTCAGTTGCCACAGTGGCAAGGGCCAAATGGATGGAGTCCATCTTTGCTACAGGAGCCAAGGTCCCATCATAGTCGATCATGTGAATCTGTTGAAATCCTTTGACAACCAATCTTTCCTTGTACCTACTCACATGTTTATTTGTTGTGCTCTTGGTCCTATAGACCCATCTGCATCTGAAAATCTTCCTGCTCGAAGGAAGCAGAACCAGATCCCAAGTTAGGTTCTCGAGGAGAGAGTTGTACGCCTCCTGCATGGTTAATTCCCAGAAGGGATTCCTTGTAGCCTCTCCATAGGTCTGCGAGTCTGAAGAGTGAACCATGTAACAATGCATAGGAATCAATGGTTCAGTAGCTATAAGTACACAAGGAAGTTCCTAAAAAATAGATCCGTTCCTCCTTAGATCCGCTGGATACCCAACAATATCACCGACATATTGAATTGTGGCTTGTGTCTGCTTTGGCATCTGCTCTGGCTCCTCATCTACATGTATTGACTGCTCATCTGCATGCTCTGAATCCTTTGAATCTATGTCAGAATTAAGCTATGAATTTTAATATGAATGTAAGGACGCATCATCTAAATGCTCTAAATCCTATGAATCTGTGTCAGAATTCAGCTCTGAAGTGGAATCTGAATGTATGGACTCATCATCTGGAATTGGTGGAAGTTCAAAAGTCTCTGCATGTGGCTTAGGTGGAGCATGCATGGGACTTTCCTCAAACTGAACAATGTGCTCAATGATGAGTTTGTCTGTAGAGGGATCGAGAAGTATATAACCCTACACACCATCTCAATAACCCACGAAGATGCATGTTGTACTTTGTCGAATTAATGCTTTCCTCTTCTTAAAGGGAATGTGGGCCCATGTGTATGATTGAAAGATATGGAAATGGGTAACTTCCAGCTTGTTTCCACTCCAAGCCTCAAAGGGAATCTTGTCCTTAACAAATCTGTGGGGAGATTTGTTCTATATGTAGTTAGCATAGTTAAGTGCCTCATCTCAAATCTTGGAAGGAAGTGACATCGCATGCAACATGTAATTGGCCATCTCTTTGAGAGATATATTCTTCCTTTCAGCAACCCCAATCTACTGTGGAGTATATGGTATTGTGTGTTGTAACTGTATGTTTGCCTCAAGACAAAGATGTTGAACATCTTTGTTTACATACTCCCTCCCATTATTTGTATAGAGGGCTTTGATCTTTCTCCCGTACTAAGTCTCTACATGAGCTTTGAAGTCTCTGAGATGTTCAAAGACTTCATATTTTTGTCTGACAAAAAATACCCAAGTATAATGTGAGTAATCATCAATAAATGTAAGTACATACCTCTCTCTTTTTATGGACATATGAGGGAATGGACCCATAAGATCACTATTGACAAGATTTAAGGGAGAGGAGGCCCATTGAGCCTTCCATTTCTCAAACTTCTCTTGAGGATGTTTTCCAAGGACACGTCCTTCACAAGCCCTTCAGAAAAGTGGATATCAGGAAACCCTTTGACCATCCCTTGCTTGTTGAGTTGTTGTTTGTACCTATAGTTAAGATGACCAAACCTCTCGTTCCATAATATACTACTATATAACATGCATAAGCAATAAAGAGGAATCGGGTTCAATAAAATAAGAGAATGTATACAACCTAGATTGGTGATTTACTCACCAACAACAATCCTGGAATTGTCATGCATGACAAATATAGTGACGAAATCTGGTGTGAACTCTACCCTTTTTCATGTACCTGATTGTGTAATCTAATATACTAAGAGTAGATTCATAGAGAGTTTTGGAACATGTAAAATGTTCTCAAAACTCCCATGTTGGAGTTCCATTGTCCCTTTTTCAGTGATCTCGACTGGAGAGTTAACTTCAATGAGGATAGGAGGTCTTGTGTATGAAGTCAAAGAAGAATAAACAT
The DNA here is from genome assembly GCA_009831015.1 of Picea engelmannii. Lineage (NCBI taxonomy): Eukaryota > Viridiplantae > Streptophyta > Pinopsida > Pinales > Pinaceae > Picea > Picea engelmannii. The sequence continues at coordinate 92,599 of ML808244.1, forward strand.
CTTGTGAGGTTTTCATATGGTGGGATGCACTTGAATCCAATATCCATGCATCAAGAGAAGAATTAATGGCAATTAAAGCATGAGAATTACCTCTTTTAGGCACTTGATCTTCTGGCTTCTCCTTGGAACCCTCAGGAATATAATCCTCAAGATTGTTCTTATGAAGTACATGTGCCATAAGATTAATTTGTTTCTGCATGCATGTTGATTCGAGATGATTCTCATGATTGCAGTAACCACACTTCTTCCCTTTCTTGCTTTTTCTACCTTTGGAACCTGAGGTATCATTGAAGGGTTTGGAGTACCCTTCCTTTTTGGACTCTGAATGCACCTTTCCCTTGCCTTTCTTCATGGATTTTGAATTTTTTTCATCATGCACAACAAGTGCATGCACCTTGGAATCCTTGATTAGACCCATTTGGATGAGCTTATCCTACTCATATGTTATTGTCTCGATAAACTCTACCAATGAAGGCATGGTCCAAGATGATCCTTGGGTAAACCTGCCAAAATGAAAAGTAGAGACAAGCATGACATATTCTAGTCCAAGTTTTTCCAAAATTGCAAGAACCAACTACTTTTCTTGTTTAGATTTATCAATACCACGTTCTTTTAAATGAAGAAGAAGAGATTTGAATTTCGTGAAAAAATCTTGAATATTATCAAATCTTTTTGGATCCAAAGAATTTAACTCTACCTCAAGCATATGACCTCTCATCTCGTCTTGCTTTCCAAAGAGGTTGGACAGTGTGGTCAAAATATCGTTTGGAGCCTCGCAAGCATCAACGTGAAACCATAAATCATGAGACAATGACATGCAAAGAAGACCATAGGCCTCATCCATGCGGTTAAAATAATTGGATTTCTCAATTTTTTATGTTGGTTTTTTCTCTATAGCCATTGTCAATCGGTACAAGCCTTTAACCCGAGATGGTGTTCCATCCTTGGCTTCCATTAGAAGTAATTGTATGGTGTGAGAATAACCTGCATAGTTTATTGTTGTATTGAATCCATTCCTTTTTTACTGAATCCTCCTCCTGGACTTGCAAAAAATACCTGTGCACCTTGGTTCTAGAAACCTATGGGCTCTAATACCATGTGAAGTTTGGGTGAAAACCCTGAAACTAATCACAAAGAACCTAGCTAAAGCAAATCACACATAGATTTGCAAGAGAAGAGAGAGAGAGAGAGAGAGAGAGAGAGAGAGAGAGAGAGAGAGAGAGAGAGAGAGAGAATGAATATGGACACTAACTCACTGTAACGGGAGTCAACTAATAGATAGTCTTAGTCAATTATCAAATCAATCACCAGTTAACTAAGTTCACACGTGTGGAAGAGATAGAAAGGCATGCATGATTGCGATATGCGACCTCCTTCTCTTAACCATGAAAACAACAATTGTTGCATGAGAGAAAAGCAAGTGTTGCATGCATGAGTTACCTCCAATAGTTTAACAGAACTCTCCACTAGTGTAGCTGGAATCCTAACTGAATTCCAACTAAAGAGATAATGCACCCTAATTTTTAGGAAATCTCCTAAAAAATAGGAGACCCTCTCGATGACTAGAAATCCCTAAAAATTAAGAAAAATAATTACTAGGTGAGTGTGTAAGTGTGTAATATCTCCAATAACTAGGGTTCCCCAAGGTGACACACTTGGGCATATATAGCCCTTTCTTAAAAACTCTTCAAGTTTCATCTGCAACTCTTTTGATTCTAGTGTGCCCATTTTGTAAGGTGTCTTGGACACTAGGGAAGCTCTTAGCACCAAATCAATAGAGAAATCGATGTCCCTCATTGGCAACAGTCCTGGGATTTCCCCCAAAATATCTTCAAAATCCCTCAAGACTCAATGATCTTTAGTGCTTGGCATTTTATCTATGGCTTCTTCTTCCATATGGGTTGTAAAAATCTGACATCCCTTCTTGAAAATCTTTTTCAGTTGCACGGATGGAATTTCTCTAATAGTTGTAGTGCTTGAAATGCCTTGAACATTACCTTGTTGTCCTACCTCATCAAGACAAGTGATTGTCTTGTTGTAACAATCTAGGACAACATGGTGTTTTTCCAACCAATCCATGCCAATTAGATAATCACATGAACCCAATGGTATGATGTTCACATCTACCTTTGTGTTGAGTCCATTCATGTCTATTGGACAATCTTTAACCAACTCACTGATTTTCCTCTTAGCCCCTATCGCTAACTAAACTAAGCAATATTTCTTATGCTTACTCCTTTGGAAGTGAAATCTTTCAATAATGTTAGAGTTTATGTAAATATGGGTTAGCTCCATAATCAATTAAAAGTGTTATGGGTTGGTTATGAATCTTCCCTTCCACTTGAATCATGGGTGATCGATATTATGCTTGCTTGTTGTCCAAGGCTGCATAGATCCTTGGTAGGTTTCCTACCATGTCTTCCACTGTTTCAACCTACTGAATGTTGTGTAAAGTCCTCATTCTTTATCCTTTGTGAGGGTAGTCCCTATATAAGTGGTTTCCCTCACATCCTCAACATTGTGTAGGTTGTTGCCTTGGCATTTTCCCAAATGAATCTGTCATCCTGGGTTCATTTTGGGTTGATTATCCTTGTTGATTGGCTTGTGAGTTGGGCCCATGAAAGGGTGTCTTAAAAAATTTCTACCTTTGATCCCTTCTTCCTTTCATCTAGTTATGTTGTGCTTTTTGGAAGACTGGCCTTCCTCTACCCTGCTCATAAAGATGATTTTCCCTCCTTATGCTCTCCTCCAAATTCCTGTGGTTATCATATTGTATCTTGTCACTATAGAAGGAGCATAACCCACTCAGAAACCTTTGTATTTTGACCTTCACATCCTTTATGAAGCCCACATACTTCAACAATTCAAAGAACCTTTTTTCATATTCATCCATTGTCATGCTTCCCAACTTGAGTTCAGAGAGCTCTTTCATCTTCCTTTTATATTAATGCTCTAACAAATATTTCTCTTGGAAGTATCCTTTGAACTTCCTCCATGATTCCTTCTTCTCATCTGGGTGCTTGGTTTGCTTAAGTTGATCCCACCACATAGTTTCTTTTCCTTGTAAGTGGTAGGCTGCAATTCTTGTTTCTACCCTTGAGGAATAATCATGCAGCTGGAAATATTTCTTTAGTTCCAACAGCCATGCCTCGACTTCTTCTCCCTTCTTGTGCTCACCATTAAAACTTGGTGGCTTGATTTTCCCGAGTTCAACCTACAAAATGTCTGATTCGGGCCTTCTCCTTTTCCTCCTGATAGGAAACACACTTGGGATTATCCCTAGACATAAACTTGCTTGATCTCTTCTAGTGGATGGATATGGGAAATGATGGTGCTTGCTCATACTCCTCGACTGACTGTCATTCCCATGCTCCTCCCTTCTGTTATGGGATCTGGATGTTGCCACTTATCTGGCACTAGTTGCTTGCTTTGACCCATAATCTTTGTTGACTTGTTTGTGTAACATATTCAGAGTCTGTAGCAGCTCCTCCTAAGATTTCATAATATTCTCATTGTCTGCTCTATAGTTCTACACTTCTCTTTGCAGGCTTCTCATAGTCATAGGCTTCTCTCTACCTCTTCTTCCATTGGACTGTGTCTCAACATTTCCCATGCTCACATGTAGACCTATGATCTCCTCCTCATGGTTGTACGATCCCTGGGAATCTTCCATAACTACGATCCTCATATAAGAACCAAAATTGTTTTGTTGACCTATAATTCTAGAAGAAAATGTGCATGCGATAAAAATTTTGTTAGACAATACACACACACACAACAATGGAAAACTAATTCATAAATTTTCTGCTCTTTAATGGCCACCAATCATTTTCTTTTGAGTTGGTTGCAAAATTTACTATCCCAATCTATTTTTGGTTGCAGAGGATGATTCTATTCCCCATTATCTCTCCATTGACTACTCATTTG